>JABBWD010000210.1:0-30931 GCA_016628565.1 Suillus placidus
AGCGCCAATTTGTTTTCTGGCCTCGACACATACACATAATACGGTAGTCCAATATAACGGATCTAAAGCATTTTGGAGTCAGCAACGATTTGCCAACATGCTATAGTATAACATGAGGTACGAACAACGAGATACAGCACAGTCATGATAGACCAGCGTTGCCTCTGCGCCAAATTCATTGTATTCTGTTGGTTTTCTTCTGATATGAGACTCTGTCACTCACCCAGATTAGTTCAATCTATGGCATCATTCTTAGCGAGTTGGCTGCTCCGGCAATAACATCGACCTACCTCTTGTCCGAGTGTCAGTACTGGAGATGTCATAAAAATGTCAGCAGTTTTCGAACAATCTCCTGCTCACCCCAATCGTATACCACCACGGCGCCGGCGGCAACTGCGAAACGCAAGTCAAAGTTAGATCGAGACATCGTGATGGGACGAACCTGCCCAATAGCTGTAAGCAATATTCCAATCGATGAACGGCCACCAACTGGGATCATTCAAGACTACAGTCATATTCGAGGGATGGGTATGAGTGAGTGGGGGATGTTGGGGTGTGTAGCGATGGCATTCATGCTAGATATACTACCATTCAGCGCTTCCATTCCCAAAATCGGCATGATGGAGATGAATATCTGATTTTGCCTCAGGACCCTTGATCAGTGGTTGAAGTAAGTATTGCAGTACGAAATCAAGCAAAAATAGAAGCCCTCGATTGAATCAAAGTAGATTTTATTTTGCAAACCAGGATTACGCACGCGACTACTTGAACACCAGGAAGGTTCGTTGGTGACGTCGGCAACTTATTTCCAACGCGATTTTCGGGTGTCTTGCTGCACGCTTGCAAAAATCGAGGAATCCCTTATGAAACCATGTAGTCCAATCTAACACGGGTCTAAGCGTGATGGCATCGAAACAAGCATGTGCACCCTCTTCGGTCTTACTGGCCGAGCCCGAGGCATAATGGCTTGTCCGATTACTTTTGGAACAAGGGTCATTCAGTGGTATAGCACCAGAGAAGTTGAACAAGAAACTGCGACACAGAGTGGGTCAAATATAACTCACCTTATCCGTCGCCTCGTACGCTTGAATCATTTAGCTATTATACGATGAACAAAGATATGGTAAGCATAGAGCAAATCTGATACAAAGCGCACTATATTCAATGCATTATGCGATGATGATTATTGCACTGCCAGATACATCCTGATTTATGATCGTATCTATTGAATAATGCGACACGATCCAAAGATCGAAAGAGAAATTGCGCATGGGAGACAGAAGCCTGTAACATGCCGGAAGCCCGATTTCTGATTGTACAGGCTCATGTGGATGGCCATTGTGTTTCAGTAAAACTTCTGCCCTGTAAGAGTGAGATCCGTCAGATGGGCAAAGAACTCACACGTAGTTTGATGTTTCCACCTCATACACATATAGCTCAAGTCTGACTCGGAGGAGCGAGCATCTCACTATAGCACGCAATATCTGTAATATTCACCAGCTAAAACTTCAATGCATGTCGGCGAGTCAGAAAAGATCACATAGTTTTTGCAGCTTACAGCTTTTAGTCACCTATCCAATAATCGCCTTCGAACTTCGTGATAGGCTCGTGAAATCAAGGACACAAAATATGTACAGGCAGCCTGGTCGGTAAATATTGCCAGACATGATGGACGTCGGAGGTAGATCATGGATAGGCAGGACCGGTAATTTCCGAGTGCAACAAACAGTTGTTCCGCCCATCGTCCATCTCATCTCAAAATTGTACTAATGTGCGTTGATCATTCCACGACTGGTATCATCATCTTTGACACTGCAAAAGTATTTGTTTAGTCGAAGCCTTCTCTAATTAACCCGTCTATCGTCCAATTCTGATCTTCCCAGGGCGTATCCAAGCCTTCCCTCTGCATAGGACACAACTTCCCGCCATCAACACACCTCGTGTCTCCATCGATACCTGGAATCATCAATCATAGCCCCGCCCGCTCTCCGGGACACATTCTCCTCCTACAACGTTGATTCATTACCGATCACCCACAAGTTGTTTTCCCTATTCACCACCGTACTCTCTAATGTTCCTGCAAAATATCTTCGAATGCGTCCCCATCTTCCCCGTTCTCCACCTTCATCTTCGCTTCTGCATCCAGAACCACAATTGCCCTCTCTGACCACCAAATCCGGAATCACCGCTCTTTAAGCCAGGTCACCGGTCGCTGCATCATATGCACGATGGCAGCACTAGCCTGCGATAGTATAACTCTACCTATTCACAGACTCGGGTTTCAATTGCAATGACAATGGTCAGGATCGACCATCGGGGTCTGGTTCACGGTGTTGATAAAAACCCATGTGTTCAATACTTCGCAGCGTGAGCGCATAATTTAAGTGCAATTATCTTCGTCAGCTGATACTTTGCACGAACTAGTTACGTTGTTGTTTCTTGTCTCACCCTTGGCTTGTTATCTCCAAACTGGAAGATCTTTGTGCGTCGGTCTTTGACTGATATTCACCTGCCAACTCAAACTCATTCTTACTTATAGGACTCAGAATCTGCACAAGCTGCTTATCGTGGTGTTCTTCGAATATCCGAGGCCATGCAGGTGTCTGTGCTAGGACCACGCCTTATCCTTAGCGTTCGAGAACAACATAACGCTGAGCTCGTGGCGGATCTTGACGAAGGAGCTAGCATGACTAGTACAATCATATTCCAGGAGTGCGTAGACGTGTCAACTGGTGGTGGTGTATGGCACGGGAAACGTATGTGCGTGTATTCCGGACGCACCTTGAGAAATTTGTTGCGAGATCCGAAGTGTATTTGAAAGGGGGACGCGTGTCTGGACAACCTAATATCACGTTGCATTAATACATCCTGCCCACTCGCGCTCGCGCAAAGCTGGAATTATGCGAAAGGTCTCGCAAGTAACCAAGTTCCTTCAATTTGGCGCTCAGTATTTAAACATCCCAAGCTCATGGCCGCGGTTGTATGCTTATTTTTAACTCATTTTTATTTTCATCGCTAATCAGTCTTAACAGACGAAGGGTGTTATAACTGGGTTCCATGATACTGGTACAGACAAGGTCCCATAGGCAATGTCTAGGCTGAGCAATTTTTGTGATGGATCACGCACGCGACTACTTGAACACAGGAAAGTTCCAGTCGTTGGTGACGTCGGGACTCGGCAACTCATTTCCAACGTGATTTTCGGGTTGTTCTTGCTGTAAGCCTGCAAAAATCGAGGAATTCCTTATGAAATCATGTACTAGTCATTGATCTAACACAGGTCTAAGCGGGATGTGATCGAAACAAGCATGTGCACTCTCTTCGGTCTGTTAGTTAGCTAAACGTTCCAGATAAATTCGGCTTGCCACTTGGTACGAGTACTTGTGTGGGTAGCTACTTGATATTCCAGTAGTGATACAACAAGAAATGGGTCTGTCTACATAAACCTCGTCTTAAATATACTTCGAAACACCATATGTTAATAAATACTACGACGGATCCTGGACCAAATTCTCCTTCCTGCAGAACATTCGGCAAGCATTGCCCTACACAGTACTGCTAGTTGATACATGTACATGCTCCTGGAAGACAATCGAAGTCATGCTAGTTTCTGCGTCGGAGCCGGCCACGAGCTTAGCGTGATATTCTCGAACGCTAAGGATGAGACGTGGTCCCAGCACAAACATCTGCACGCTCAAGAGAATTCGAAAAGCACCATGGAGTATCAGAGCTCCCATAGAATTTGAATTCTACAGAAATGATGAGCAGTGGTTATGAGCAGATGTCAGCGACAGGTCGGCGTACCAAAAGCTGTGGAGAGATATCACCAAGCTCGAAGCAAGAGACACAAACAAAGCTAGCACGTGCTAAACTTGAGCAGAATAGACAAGCGCATTCACATTGTAAGCTCACCTTGCAAAATAAAGCACGTGAGATTTTATCAGCACTCTAAAACAATCCCCGATGGTCGATCCTGTCGATGGGCCGAGTCGTCGCAGGTCACGGAAGTGTTTTACAGCAATCCAGACTGAAAGACACAGTGCGAGGACCTCCCAAACTGTGTTGAGCGTCCAAACCATTGAAATCAGAAGCTGGACATCCCCCTCATATCCATAATTGCACATATATGTGCCAGAGAGTATCAGCTCCTCTGATGTTCGTACAATGAGTTGTATTCTTCAAGTCAACAAGTGAAGCTTACCCGCTACAATATCCTTGAGTCCTATTGCCGTGATTACTCCGCAGGCGATGTTTACAGCCAGGAAGATAATAACAAGGAAGATAAGCATGATTCTAGAACTCTGATACATGGCATGCAACCGAGCAATCACGATGACTTGCATCATGTTTCAGTCGAGTCAATATCACCAAAGCATCGCAGCTGGGTAACTCACCCCCTAACATGGCAGCTACGACCACAGTTGCTCCATTTGTTGCGTAGTTCATGATAATGCCTAAAACACCCAATTAGTGATCACCCTCGTACTAGGATCAAATGCTTCGACTTACACCTATTGAGTCATTATGTTGAGCCACATCCAATGCTCAGAATCTCACTCACCCCTACAAATGGGTATTCATTGTATGGGACCGAGATAGTTGCGGAATACTCACTGCATCTGTCAGCGAGACCGATGGCATGTTCGCTGTGTGCCGCCGGTCAGAAGAATCGAACACAGCGCATATCATGAGACATACGCAGAATATATACACTGATCGTGAGAGATGAGCTATTAGCACAGCGCCAATTTGTTGGCCTCGACACATACACAAAATACGGTGGTCCAATATAACGTATCTAAAGCATTTTGGAGTCAGCACGATTTGCCAACTATGCTATAGTATGACATGAGGTACGAACAATCAGATACAGTACAGTCATGAGAGACCAGCGTTGCCTCTGCGCCAAATTCATTGTATTCTGTTGGTTTTCTTCTGACATGGGACTCTGTCACTCACCCAGATTAGTTCAATCTATGTCATCATTCTTAGCGAGTTGGCTGCTCCGGCAATAACATCGACCTACCTCTTGTCCGAGTGTCAGTACTGGAGATATCATAAAAATGTGAGTAATTTTCGAACAATCTCCTGCTCACCCCAATCGTATACCACCACGGCGCCGGCGGCAACTGCGAAACGCAAGTCAAAGTTAGATCGAGACATCGTGATGCGACGAACCTGTCCAATAGCTGACAACGATATTCCAATTGATTGTTGGCCACCAACTGGGATCATTAAAGACTATGGTCATATTCGAAGGGATGGGTATGAGTAAGTGGGGGATGTTGGGGTGTGTAGCGATGGCATTCATGCTAGATATACCACCATTCAGCGCTTCCATTCCCAAAATCGGCATAATGGAGATGAATATCTGATTTTGCCTCACGACCCTTGATCAGTGGTTGAAGTAGTGCGAAATTTCAAATCAAGCAAAAGTGCAATCCTCGGGGCGATTGAATCAAAGTAGATTCTGTTCTACAAACCAGGATTACGCACGCGACTACTTGAACACCATGAAAGTTCCAGTGGTTGGTGACGTTGGCAACTCATTTCCAACGCGATTTTCGGGGTGTTCTTGCTGCAAGCTTGCAAAATCGAGGAATCCCTTATGAAACCGTGTAATCATCGATCTAACACAGGTCTAAGCATGAGTGATCGAAACAAGTATGTGCACTCTCTTCAGCCTTACTGGCCGAGGAGGCGTAACAGCTCGTCCGATTACTCTTGGAACGAGGGCCATTCTGTGGCAGAGCATCAGAGAAGTCAGACAAGAAACCGTGACACAGAGTGGGTCGAAGCGGAGCAAACCTTATCCGTCGCCTCGTACGCTTGAATCATTAGGCTATTCTATCAAACGACCAACAAAGATATGGTAAGCATAGAGCGAATCCAATACAAAGCGATTCAATGCATCACGCACTTTATGCGATGGTGTTTTATTGCACTGCCAGGTACATCCTGATTGATTGATATCGGTTGAATACTTATACGACTCCATCCGAAGATCGAAAGAGAAATTGCACATAGGAGACAGAAGCCTGTAACATACCGGAAGCCCAATTTCTGATTGTACAGGCTCATGTTGATGGCCATTGTATTTTAGTAAACTTCTGTCCTGTAAGAGTGAGATCCGTCAGATGGGCAAAGAACTCGCAAAAGTTACACGTAGTTTGATGTTTCCATCCCATACACATAGCTCAAGTCTGACTCGGAGGAGCGAGCATCTCACCATAGTACGCATATTCACCAGCCTGAGTAAAACTTCAATGCATGTCGGCGAGTCAGAAAAGATCACATAGTTTTTGCAGCTTACAGCATTTAGTAACCTATCCAATGATCGCCTTCGAACTTCATGATAGGCTCGTGAATTCAAGTTGAATAGAGGCACGAAATCTGTGCAGGCAGCCTGGTCGGTGAGACATGACGGACTCATCAGATGGATATACAGGACCGGTAACTTCCGAGTGCAACAAACAAAGTATTGTTCCGCCGATCGTCCATATATATGCATCTGTCGGGCGCGTATCCAAGCCATAGGACACAACTTCCCGCCATCAACACACCTCATGTCTCCATCGATACCTGGAATTATCAATCATAGCCGCCCGCTCGCCGGAACTTCATTCTCCTCCTACAACGTTGATTCATTACCGGTCACCCACAAGTTGTTTTCCCTATTCACCACCGTACTCTCTAATGTTCCTGTAAAATATCTTCGAATGCATCCCCATCTTCCCCGTTCTCCACCTTCATCTTTGCTTCTGCATCCAGAATGACAATCAATTTGCCCTCTCTGTCCACCAAATTCGGAATCACCGCTCTTTAAGCCAGGTCACCGGTCGCTGCGTCATATGCACGATGGCAGCACTAGCCTGCGATAGTATAACTCTACCTATTCACAGACTCGGGTTTCAAATGCAACAACAATGGTCAGGATCGACCATCGGGGTCTGGTTCACGGTGTTGATAAAAACCCATGTGTTTTACTTCGCAGCGTGAGCGCATATTTTAAGTGCAATTATCTTCGTCAGCTGATACTTCGCGCGAACTAGTTAGGTTGTCATTCCTTGTCTCACCCTTGGCTTGTTATCTCCAAACTGGAAGATCTTTGTGCGTCGATCTTTGACTGATGTTCACCTGCCAACTCATTCTAACTTATAGGACTCAGAATCTGCGCAAGCTTATCGTGGTGTTCTTCGAATATCCGAGGCCATGCAGATGTCTGTGCTGGGACCACGCCTTATCCTTAGCGTTCGAGAACAACACAACGCTGAGCTCGTGGCGGATTTTGACGAAGGAGCTAGCATGACTAGTACAATCATATTCCACGAATGCGTAGACGTGCCAACTGGTGGCGGTGTATAGCACGGGAAACGTATGTGCGTGTATTCTAGACGCACCTTGAGAAATTTGTTGCGAGATCCGAAGTGTATTTGAAAGGGGGACGCTTGTCTAGACAACCTAATGTCACGTTGCATTAATACATCCTGCCCACTCACGCTCGCGCAAAGCTGGAATTATGCGAAAGGTCTCGCAAGTAACCAAGTTCCTTTAATTTGGCAGTCAGTATTTAAACATCCCAAGCTCAAATCCACCACCCACGTCAGTCAGCGCTAACATTCGCAGCCTGGAGCACGACCACAGCAGTCGCACAATCAGAGGCAACAAACGCAGTCGCAACATCCCCAATAGTCCTCCTAACAACCTCCTGTCCCACACTACCCCGCTCCTTCAAAATGCTCTCCAGCTCCGATGTGTGATCGTCCCATCCAAGGCGCTGTGATCGCCCAACAACAACCAAAACGGGTTTGCGCGCAGATGCCTGCTGACTGGCAGAATGTAATGGTATCGACGATGAATGCTCGGAGAATTGGATCCGGGATAGGGCAGCACGCATCGAGGGGGATACATTGGACGACGAATGCGAGTTGATGCATCGCATCCAGATGACACTGTCGGCTGTCTCGGATCCGAAGCCTGTTGGACCATAAGATACATTTGGCAAAACGACGGTCTACAAGAGTTGCATCAGAAAACAAGCGAGAAGAACATGAGCATAACGTACTGATGGAATAGGCATTTCGTGGTATCCTGGTTTCTGTGTCTTACAGATTTCCTTCTCCTCTAGATGCACAAGTGACGGCCTTTCAACTGCAGCGCCCTCAGCACTGCTTCTCGACATATGCACTACCGTTGCACTAATTCTGGGATTTGTACAAAGCTGCACCACAAACTCGAGTGCGAGTCGATCATCCGGGCCGCCGAAGAAGGGGAAAAATACGTGCCGCGCACTGCCAAGACCAGTACCAGAGGGCGAAGAGCCCGGATCTATGAACAGAGCAACATCCGTCTTGCTGTCTGCAAATACTTTGCTCACGAACTGCGAGTGGGTCACGGCTGCGAGATTGCCTGTACCCGTGGAGCCGCTGATGAACACTTCCAAAGGATTTCGTTCGGTTCCCGAACTGTGTGGGCTAAATAGGTCTTCTCTCGTTTCTCTGGAGTTCGACGTAGGCAGGAGCCATGGTAAGAAGATGAGCTCAGATCCATGTCGTTTAGCCTGATCGGCGACAATATTTGGCATGTCCTCGTATGGGACAATAGAAAGTGAGAGTGAGAGTGATATATCATTGAGCTCCCCAAAGGTGCGGAAGACGCCCAAAATCGGGTCAGTGTGGATGAGGGTGTCCGCCGCTGAAGACTTCATGATATCCGAAGTACGATCTGACATCTCAATCAAACGGAGAGCGTTCACGCTGATCTCAGGTCCTTGAATTCCGTCAGATACGCACATCGACTCAATTGTTCGGGAAGTTGTGACCAAGGGTGATGGTAATATCAGTTGAGTGGCCGCCAGCATTCCCGACATGTGGTCGAATTTATCAAGAACAACAGTGAAGCGGGAGCGCCATGGTTGATCTTCGGTGATGCGACACTTGCAATCGCATTTAACTTCGTCCCCTTCTCCGGTTGATGCATGCGAGATCCCTCCAACTGGCGTACGAACCTGGCGTTCAGGAGGATAAAAGACGGAGACGAGGGGTGTGGTCATGAAAGTCAGGACTAGAGCTTCGAGGACAAACATCGAGAACACCCTTTGGGTGAGAATACCGGCAGAAAGCCCGATATTAAGGACAATCAATTCAATCAGACTGAAAAGAGGATGTCAGTGACCACATAAAATACAGGGAATTTGGGCAGCTAACCCTTTGCAACTCATCAATGATCCGACGGTGCTCGACTCTCGCCAGCTCATTCCGGAAATCCGAACGGCTATCGTATAAGCACTGAATTTGCCAGCAAAGTCCAGACATATGATGGCGATGACGAATCCCCAAGTGATCCCTGCCGCAACGGTAAGAAGATGATCATGGGGGTCACGTCAGACAGACAAACCATTGTCAAGCAATCCCAGGTTGGCATTTAACCCGGTAAGCGTGAAGAACTGTTTGTTAAGTGGTCAGTTTAAATGAATGCAACAAGATCAGGACCCATACCAGAGGCAAAAACACAACTGTCACCATATCTTCAAGCTTCTCCGTTAACGAGATGGCAAGGCCGCCTTCGCGGGGAACAACAATACCCGCCAGGAAGGCCCCTAGTAAAGCCTCGCAAATAAGGATTGACCTCAGCCAAAAGGAATTCACACACCAAACATTGGATTGACGCCCACGCTGTCGGCGAAAAACGCACAAGCCCAAAGGATAATCATAGTAATAGTCAGGAAGAACATAGTGGGTCCATTCCTCGTACTTCCTGTAAGCATCGCGAATCGCAGCAGTGCCATTCTAACTGGAAAAATCAGAAATACTGCGAATGCCACGCATGCCAACAGGATCCACAGAGCGGTAAGACCGGAAGTCGCATTGACAAGAGCCACAGCTAGAGCAAGCAGGCTCCAACCGATTATGTCGTTGCACACACCAGCTGACAAGACAATGACGCCAACAGTCGTGTCTAGGAGCTTTAGTGTGCTGAGGATGCGACAAAGAATGGGAAAAGCGGTGATAGAGAATGACACGCCGGTGAAAAGCATGAAGTACGTAAACTTGACTGACGGACCAATGAAATTATGGTAGAGTGGTACAGAGATGGCAGCACCGAGACCAAAGGTTAAGGTCATGGATGAGAGTGAAATGAGCAGGGATGAACGAGCATTACGTTTAATGACGCTTGCGTCGATTTCAAGACCGACGATAAAGAGAAAGAGGCAGAGGCCAATGTTGGCAACTAGCGAGAGATATGGGAGGGATGGAGCGGGGAAAATATGATGGGTGAAACCGGGTATTCGTCCCATGGCAGTGGGACCTAGTACTATTGATTGAGCAGCAGTTTGTACGATATGAGAAATAGGCTTACCGAGGATAATTCCAGTAAGAATTTCAGCAACGACTTTCGGTTGTTTGATCTTGCCCAAACCAAGTGACAGCAGTTGTCCCATCATAATAATTATACCTGCAGTCAGCTTATAATGATGCTGTCAACGTACTTGAAATAACAGGTCCTCACCCATTTGAATAATCCATAGCCTCAAGGGATCTGAGGTGTTGAATGCTGTGGGATCCACTCCTGTCAGTAAGCCACCCTACAGTGTCCTTGAGTTCTCCGTGGACAGGGAATTGCCAAAAACATGCCAACCAGGCCTTTGGCTTCCCTCCTCCAAAGTGAAGAAACAGCTTTAAGAGCATGCGAGTCGGGCATAGGATACATACGGACGCGATGAAGTCTCAGATTGAACAGTCTGCACTCCCAGTACTAATTGAGCGAGCGGAGGTCCGTATCATCACCCAGGCATGCCACGTTAGCAGCCTTGTGACAAACTTCCCTCATACAAGTCTCCTGTGAAGTTGCCAAGGGAGGCCGAGAGTGAGTTATCATTAGAATGGAGGGATGTTGCATGTAAGGACACGTCCTAATCCATATAGTAGGTGGATAACTAAAGCCTATAAACAACTTCGTAAGAAGAAATACCTGCCAAGCCACTAGTCAGCGCACTCATATTGAATGTACTTAGGATGCAGTGAAGTTTTACCAGTGGAATCCAATATGATAGAGACAGGATGAGGCGCATAAAGGTCCTTAAAGGAATTCATCACTTTTCGAAGTGAAACTGTAAAGGTGTCCTCGTCTTACTAATACGGAGTTGCCCCTCGGTTCAGCGCTTCTCTCTCCTCCGCTCGCTCCGACTCTTACGCACACACCAACTTCAACTTGCACTTCATTATCTCTACGGGCAAGAGGTGTGCGTTCGCAAAATCCCGAACACAGAGCCCAACATTAGATAAGCAAAAAAACCTTAAAACACAGCCACATGAAGTTATGAGCGACACGTTTTGAGTTCCTCGCCAGCGGCCTCAAAACATCGTAAAATCCTTAGGCGAGTACTGTAAAGGGGGTTTTTTTACTACTGTAGAATAGGCCTAGATAGTTATTTCAATGAAACACAAACATGTAGAGAAGTTATCCGCTAAATGTGAGATCTTGAGTATGATTTTGGAAGCACGTGAGCAAAGTCAATGTGACGCGTTAAATCAATGTCGGATATGTCGTCGCATTGCACCACCACTTGACCACCACTCTCTTGAAACCATAGACTTATTCCTTATGTATTCACACCAGCACAATATGTATGACAATAGCATCCAGCAATATAATGACAGCAGCACGCATAACGACCATCATTCATATCAAACCACGGAACCAAGATCCAATCATCCATCGGAATTTTTTGATACCCCTCATTTATCCCTTCTCCTCCTCCTCCTCCTCCTCCTCCTCCTGCCGTTTTTCCATCCTTGCAGCCTCTGGAGACATCATTGGACACAGAAGGTCAATCTGGAGAGGCTGAAGGGCATGAAGACGACAAATTGATGCTTACATTCGAGGCGCGACTCATTGATGAGTCATCTGTTGGTTCTCCCATGGCAGTTACTCACTCACATGTCATTCAAGATCCGTCAGCCCCTGCATTGCCAGAGGGCCCCAGGATACGACCCGACGACTATCTCCTGTTCAAGGGTCGCTGGATTCACAAGCAGACAGTGTGCCGCCTCATAATCAACAAAGACTTCGTGTCAAAGTCCCTTAATTGCCTCGAACGCGTCCGATCAGGCTATACGAAGGTTCACAAGAGAATCGACATGTCAGCTGGGAGGATCACCAATCAGAACTTGTTTCTGGTCGGGGATATATTCCTAATGCTTCTCCGCTGTGGTCATTCTCTCTCTATTGGTGCGCTTCGCTCAACAACCTTAAGTGTGAACAGTGTGTCCCGACCATCGATCAATGTCACCATCATGAAAGCCTCACGAACCACTGTCAAAATCACCGGCCAACTCCTCACAATCATTCCGACTCAAGCCTCACCCGATACTGCAATTTTGTTTCTGTGGAATGGAGGATATGTAACTTCTCGCTCGGTGATTCAAGGTACCACATCTGCGACAGAGCGCGTCGTCATCGTCACTGTCCCTGGTTCACTCGTAGAACCAATCAATCCTGATCCCACCTTCATTCACTTACGAGACGACATCAACACGGACGACTTCTCTCAAGTCAACGGTGGCCAGAGCACTTGGCAGATTTTGCGAGACACTCTTCAAGCAGCATGTGATCTCATCTGGGCCAAGGCCATTGATATGAACGTTTCACTCAATTCTATCGCACTTGTTGTCCCATCCAATCTCAAGGCATTTCCATATCAATTCACAGATGGTATGTCTCTTGGATAGCATCTTTTCATTGTGTATGTCTGCTGATTTTCGCTTAGGTACACTCGCTGTGGTCTCCGTCGAAGCAACCAACCAACTCACTGCATCTGGAGGAGAACATATCACGACTTGCCTGTTATGCGAAGCTAAAGTATCCAGCATGCGGCCTCATATGGGCCTTCATATTTTGCGAGCGTTGTATCGCATACCCGAAGGTACCAATATGAAAGACTCGGTAAGCATATTTTATTAATTTGCTACACTATGTTCTAACGACCGACCACAACAGGTTGGTACAATCCTTCTGTGTGGGTTTTGTGGCCGATCAGGTCGACCTGAGTGTGCTCTCGAGGTCAAAGTCACGGCCAACGGTCCTCTCAGCTGGGAGACTAGTGATGTGCGGGCCCGGCTTGGCCTGAAAGCCCCGGCTTGGGCTTGGCTTTTGGGGGCTTAGGCTTTGCAAAACCTCAGGCCGAGCTGTGGGCCAAAGCCAGGCCAAAGCTGCGGCTCGGCTTGGGCTCAACGACGGCTTTCGAAAACAAAATGACTCAAAATTCAATATAAGTAGCACTTGAGTCCTACAGTACTTCATCGTCATCTGCTGAATCAACATCAGACTCTTCCTCCTCTAAAATCAGTGTATCCCACCCATCAGTCTCATGTTCGGAATCCTCACTTACTTCTTCTGTAAGGGATGAGGGACCAGGCTCCCAGAATATAAGTTCGTTATGAAGAGAACACTTTACACATTGTAAAGCCTCGACGATGTCTCCTTTCAGCCGATTACGCCGCTTGGTAATCGTGATGCCTCCTTGCGAGAAAGCTCGCTAGCTCGAGACAGATGCTGCCATAATGGATAAGTAATCCCTTGCCAGCGAAGCCCACACTGGATACCTTAGGGCATTGATCTTAACCGAAACAACAGTCAGCATCGAGCGAGTAGCAAGTGAAAGTGACTTACACCCCACCACTGAATAGTGGTCATACCTGCCGAGGGAGCGGCCTCAATGGTTTCGATATAACTGGTGAACTCAGCCCTCCATGGTTTCAATGGATCCCCGATGGACACGGCACCTAATTCTGACTCGGAGTCATCTTCAGAGTCGCTCTGAACTTCCCGAATAAGTTTCTTGAGGCTGCCAACCTTGCTTTTCGTAGTTGCAGGCTGCGACAATGCAAGTGACTGATTGAGCTCATTGTAGCGTTGTTCAAATACGTGCTCGGCACAAGCAAGCACGTCATCGAGCAAATTTGATGGCCAGTGCTTTTTGAAGTATGCGAGTTTGGATGTCGGATCAAGTACTAGTTTGGTATGTTAGAGTCGGGATGATTAGAATAGAAAATGATGAACACATGGCAATAACATAGGCAGCGGTGTCTGTAGTTTTCTCATAATATTCGTCTAGCTTCTCTGCTGCTGCCTTGAGTGCACTGGCAAACCGAATATACTTGGCCCTTTCCGCTCGCGAAGACCATGATTTGTGAAGTGTTTCCAGTGCAGGAATGGCAAGATGGAGAGTTGATCCTCGATCGGATGAGAAAGCTTGCTGTGCCACGTCGGCATATGAAAGAAGGTCCGTGAACTGGCCAACCCATGTCCACTCAGCAGACGTCAATTACAGAAAGTCGATTTTGGCACGCTTTGATAGATTTTGCTCTTGGCGTCCCATTTCATACACGAACATATCGACATGCTGTAATGGCAAGTCAGAGTAAGAACAAAAAGGTGTGGTGGTGTATCATACCTGCTTGTTGCAATCGGCATGATTAAGCATAATATAAGTCAAAGACCAGCGGACCTTCATATCAATTAGTAGTTGTGTTGGCAAAGAGAGACCTGCTTTCGTCTGAACAGTTCTATATAGCTCTTTCCGTTTCGCCGAGGAACGTTCTTTGACACAGATACTGCAGACCAGACCAATCTCGTCATGATTGACCCTCTGAGCTAGATCTGGTTCGTGAGCATGCGGGTTATGAGGGTCGTAGTGGGGTGCCTTGCTATAGGTACTGATGAGTCGTTGCGTGCCGAGATTAATAACATGCGCTAAACAACTGTCAGGCTTGTTAGCAGTTCCAGCAACCAAATCGAAAATACTTACTTTATCTTGCGTTGATGCCACAGGAAATCTTTGTGGTACTTCACCTCGTACAACTTCGAGAATTCCTGCAGCATGGTACTATTGTTTGCTGCGTTGTCACATGTGATGTGGCCGATCTAGGTCGAGATATAAGCACAGTCATTGAGGAGGTGGAAATTTTACTGACTTTGTGTGCGACACTGACACGATCGAGCACCTTGAATAATGCACCACCTAGGCGCTGGCCATTATGGGCGTTATTGAGCCAAGTGAAGCCAAGTAATGCATTCCCAGGTACCCATTGCATCGGATCATTTTCTTTGATCCAGTGGCCAGTGACGGCAAAATAACCATCTGAGTTATCGGCCTGCCACGCGTCACATGTGATATTGATTGCACCGCTGATGGATTGGCTCTAAAATTGTGTCAGATACGAGTAGATACTGTGAAGAATGGTACATACATTCAATTTCTTCTTGAGTTTGGTCAAATGGTCCTTGAAAACACGTATGATTTCAGCGCACGTGGCCTTTCGGCCTGGAATCTTGACACCCTGTGTAGCACACGAGGCGACATCTATCATTTCTTTGAACTTAGGGTGTTCAAGAGCCTGTATGGGCTAAATTCCGTTAGTTTACAGTCCACAATATCAATACAAATGAATCTTACCTGATCTGTGGTGACAAGCCACTCAATTGCAGCTTTTCTAAAATTCTGGTGGGTGTAAGGGATGGTGCGCTCCGACAATTTGCGCTCGGTCAAGTGCGCGTCAATCATTTGCTGTGCTTGTGTGGCTTTCTTCTCAGCTGTGATGTCACCCGGCAATTTAGATGTGAAGGCGTTGGCCTTGGCCCATGTATGGTATTTTCCCTATGGACATTTAGATCTAGTACATCAACAAATAAATAAATGTGAACATACAGCGAATTTGGCTTCTGCATGACGGCGGAGGGTTGACATCTCGTTTACAATGGTACATTGAGCCCTAGTAGTAGCAAATATGTAGTGTTAGTGATGTAAAGACATATACAAATGATATGACAACGTACGGACAAACTTTGCACTTTCGATATTTTTTGACCTTGCCGTTAGCGTGAGTGCACTCAAACGGTTGACTGAAGAATTGGTCGATGTCGGGAGTTCTATCCTCGCATGTGGGAGATTCATCGATGATGGGCTGGACATCAATATCTGCAAGAATACCGTATTCGTCAACATCTTCTTGAGCTTTAGCAGCTTTCTTGCAACGGGAAAGGTGTTGATGGCTCTTCTTTGAGAGGGGAGGGCTGCCTTCTCGGAGTGCTCCAGGAGTGCAGCGGTTGGTTTGACTTTGCGCACTGGACGCCCTACTACACGTGGCTCATCGTCACTGTCTGTATGGACCGTTCCGACCATTAGATTTTTTCAAGTTAGAGCAAGGGTAGCGACGTACCAGTACCATAGCCATGAATACCCTTTGTCCCACTACAAAGGATCGAGATCGTGATTTAGGATGCATTGATATCGATGAGCATAAAGCCGCGGCTTGAGCCGCCGGCTCCGGCTTTCCAACAGCTCAAGCCAGGCCCTAGGCCGTGGTCAGGCCGTGACTTAGGCCTGGCTCGGCTCGGCCTAATCCGGCCCAGCTTTGGCCAGCCCACGGCTTGAAGCTGGGCTGTACACATCACTATGGGAGACGAAGTGCATGTATAAGCACACATTTAGATATGCGTTTGCAGACGCAGGCTCCGCAAACAAACCTTCCCGCAATGTCCCTGTCAACTGCAACCTCTGCCATCCTGCACTTGTTCCCGAGCTCGGAAGGTCCAAGCGAAGAGCACATGACGGTTATGTCGGCGGGATCTGGTGTTACAACATGGTGGAGCATGTACTCGCCGAACATGAGGAGTATGCAGTTCCTGGACATAGAGAGGTTGGTGTTGCTTTGCCAGAAAGGGTATGGACGACGATGAAACTCGAGGAGCTAGAGCAGAGGGCTGCAGGCATTCCGCAGGAGCATTTCCAAGTGTCACCCAATCCAGCCACCGCATCCACACACGATAAAGAGAATCAGCCCGTAGCTTCAGGCTCTCGCAAACTCAAGCGTGCTGGAATGCAGTCCAGTACCTCTTGCCCTTCGAAGAAAGCTCGCCCAGCTTCTAGCAAGCTTCAAATTAGTTTTTCGGCAGTTGCTTGATATTTTCCTCGACACTTCGCTATATTCCTTACTTCACGTCTCGTGTCTAGATCACTCGTGCTCTTTCCATGTTCTGTAGACTACGTGTTCGTGTATTTGTGGCTTGCTCGCGTTCATTTGCCTCGTATTTGTCTCCCTCGCATCAATACTAGGACTGTTTGAATTGACATTGCGTGACTAAGCTACCAAATATGGTATAATTGCGGTGACCGTCACGCTGTGACAGGGGGAGGGGACGTCTCCGAAGTTTCTCCGGGTGTATGTGCTATATTCTAGTTTTGCACACCTCTTGTCTACGGGCCATCAAAAGTGTTCATACCAAGTGGGATTTTTTTGGCTAGCGGCCACAGTCTGCAGTCCAGTAGTTATATGCGGTATCTTATTTGGCAGAAATTGTGATACAGTGGGTACTGGGAAGATCATTGCGAGAACGTACTTCATCGTTGGGGAATCGTTTTATCTACTTGACGATGACGATGACGACACGGGGCCCATTGATATGGCTCGCAGGGGTCTTTACCGCACTCCCTTCCCAACACTGATTCTCACTAACGGTCACAGCTACACGCACAGAGCTCTATTCAGAAAGGCCTTCTATCGCCCTCAGATGACAGACAGTCCGCATGTGTGGCTGCCATGATTTAGTCCCTCGATGGATACATTTTTTCAGGCATGCCATGCGCATCCGTGCAGGCCGAGAATCGAGTAGACGTCGCTGCAGTATAGAGGCTTGACGAATACTTGCATTTCGCGACAGAGTGTGCGTAGTACAACCTGGCTGTGGAGCTGAGAGATGTTGGGTAGTTTGCATGCCCATCAAAGACAAGTCTGGTAAGTAGCTTGTGATACTTACACTGACGCACATCTAGTTTTAGTGCGCTGCACATATTCGCCGTTCAGCCAACATCCATCGATCTTCAGATAAATAATCCTGCTGAAGGAAAGATGGAACCGAATACTCTCGATGTAGCCATCAATACGGGCCGTATCATACGGCTCCCGCATCTCAGGCTGATGCAATCTCTACTGTGCAGGTTACGAATTCAAACGTACGCTCTTTAGCAGACAAGCAAACAATCGATCAAACAATTGATCATGGATCATGCAAGCTAAGCACTAAAGTGACGGAGCTAAGTAGTGTAAGTTAGCGCTTAGCCCCCATCGAGCAATGCAACTTGCCACGTTCAAGTTGTACTATCGCGACCCTCGGGCATGTCCCAGCGCGACGGCTGGACGAAGCCTCTGGGTATAGGTGTTTCACATGGTGAACAAACAGAATATTCATGCCGATCAGTACTGCTACTGGAAGAGAGGGAATGTCAGTTATCTTCTTTGATTCAAAAACGGGATCGTCTGACAAACGAAACAAACCATCTTTACCGAAAGTGTCATCGTTATGCCGCACCCCTCCCAATTGAGTTCGCGCCTTCATACTGCTACGATTCCTTCGCATACCTGCCCCACAGACCGTTGCGGAAGTCACTCCCGTACCACTCCATCTTGCTACCTCAGTCATGTCTGAAGTTGTCGGTTCTGAAACCGCTCGCATCCACGATTGATAATCTCATCTTCCTTCCTTCACTTCAACCCGGCTGCCTCCGAACAGTGCAAGGATGTTCTCGATGTTGCCACTCACTGGCCTCGCAGCATGCATCAAGACCATCAGAGAGGGCGAGAAGCGCAGCTAAGACGAAGTTCATGGGGACGATGATCTAACCCGCGCTTCCAGCAGCCCAGTCATTGTTTCAAATTTGATTGGGCCTCAGTGTTCTCAGGTCGGAGCTTCGTCACCCATAAACATATCCACAAAGCCCTCGTTAGCGATATCAAAGATCGGCTCGTATCTAGAGATAGTGAGATGTGCGTTCGCCACGTCTTCCCATTTTAATACGAAGGAACAACTAATTAGTCTGGTCAGGGTGCGTGTCTGTATCTCGTTCTGCGCTTTACTCTGATACAAGGACCGTGTTTTGTAATCGCATTGGTAAACACTACCGCAGCGCCTGACATGGAATCAGTTGTCTGGGCGAATTGTACTGATTCTCGTTATATTTTAGTATCGGCATCAAGAACTGGTTCGTTGCTAGACGTTCCGTATAATTCAGCTTGCCACTTGGTGCAAGCGGGCGGGTCACTGAGTTCTAGTAGTGATACAGCAAGAAATGGGTCTGTCTACATAAACCTCATCAGATCTTAAATATACTTCGAAACGCTATAAATTGAATAAATACTACGATGGATCCTCGACCAAATTTCTCCTTCCTACAGAACACTCGGCAAGCATTTTTCTACACAGGGTTGCTAGTTGATACATGTACATGCTCCTGGAAGACAATCGAAGTCATGCTAGTTTCTGCGTCGGATTCAGCTACAAGGTTTGCGTGATATTCTCGAACGCTAAGGATGAGGCGTGGTCCCAGCACAAACATCTGCACGCCGAAGAAAATTTGAAGAGCACCAAAGAGTATCAGAATTCCCATAGAAATTGACTTCTACAGAAATGATGAGCAGTGGTTATGAGCAGATGTCAGCGACAGGTCGGCGTACCGAGAGCTTTAGAGAGAGAGAACCAAGCTCGAAGCAAGAGACACAAACAAAGCTAGCACGTGCGGAACTTGAGCAGAATAGATAAGCGCATTCACATTATAAGCTCACCTTGCAAAATAAAGCACGTGAGATTTTATTAGCACTCTGAAACAGTCCCTGATGGTCGATCCTGTCGATGGGCCGAGTCGTCGCAGCTCACGGAAGTGCTTCACAGCAATCCAGACTGAAAGACACAGTGCGAGGACCTCCCAAACAGTGTTGAGCATCCAAACCATTGAGGCTAGAAGCTGGCTATCCTCCCCATATCCATAATTGCACGTATACTTGCCAGAGAGTATCAGCTCCTCTGGTGTCCAATGAGCTGTATTCTTCAAGTCAACAAGTAAAGCTTACCTCCTACAGTATCCTTGAGTGCTATTGCCGCGATTACTCCGCAGGCGATGTTTACAGCCAGGAAGATAATAACAAGGAAGATAAGCATGTTTCTAGATCTGTGATACATGGCATGCAACCGAACAATCATGATGACTTGCATCATGTTTCAGTCGAGCCAATATCATCGAAGTATCGCAGCTGGGTAACTCACCCCCTAACATGGCAGCTACGACCACATTTGCCCCATTTATTGCGTAGTTTATGACATTGCCTGAAACACCCAATTAGTGATCACCCTCGTACTAGGATCAAATGCTTCGACTTACACCTATTGAGTCATTATGTTGAGCCACATCCAATGTTCAGAATCTCACTCACCCCTATAAATGGGTATTTATTGTATGGGACTGAGGTGGTTGCGGAATACTCACTGCATCTGTCATCGAGACCAATGTCATGTTTTCTGTGTGCCGCCGGTCAGAAGAATCGAACACAGCGCATATGAGACATACGCAGAATATGTACACTGATGGTGAGAGATGAGCTATTAGCACAGCGCCAATTCGTTGGCCTCGACACATACACAAAATACGGTGGTCCAATATAACGTATCTAAAACATTTTGGAGTCAGCACAATTTGCCAACCACGCTGTAGCATAACATGAGGTACGAACAACCAGGTACAGTACAGTCATCAGAGACCAGCGTTGCCTCTGTCGCGAATTCATTGTATTATGTTGCTTTTCTTCTGACATGAGACTCTGTCACTCACCCAGATCAGTTCAATCTATGACATCATTCTTAGCGAGTTGGCTGCTCCGGCAATAACATCGACCTACCTCTTGTCCGAGTGTCAGTGCTGGAGATATCATAAAAATGTCAGCAATTTTCGAACAATCTCCTGCTCACCCCAATCGTATACCACCATGGCGCCGGCGGCAACTGCGAAACGCAAGTCAAAGCTAGATCGAGACGTCGTGATGGGACGAACCTGCCCAATAGGTGAAAACGGTATTCAAATTGGTTATCGGCCACAAACTGGGATCATTCAAGACTACAGTCATATTCGAGGGATGGGTATGAGTGAGTGGGGGATGTTGGGGTGTGTAACGATGGCATTCATGCTAGATATACCATCGTTCAGCACTCGTATCGCCAAAATCGGCGTGATGGAGATGGATATTTGATCCCGCCTCAACACCCTTGATTGGTTGAAATAAGTATTGCAGTCACAAATTGGATTGTAAAAAAAAAAAAAAAAAGTATTGCAGTGCAAAATTTCAAATGAAGCAAAGTGCAAGTCCTCGAGGCAATTGAATCATTTGCAAACCAGGAATACGCACGCGACTACTTGAACACCAGGAAAGTTCCAGTGGTTGGTGACGTTGGCAACTCATTTCCAACGCGGTTTTCGGGGTGTTCTTCTCATATTGTATTTCAGTAAACTTCTGTCCTGTAAGAGTGAGATCCGTCAGATGGGCAAAGAACTTGCAAAAGTTACACGTAGTTTGATGTTTCCATCCCATACACATAGCTCAAGTCTGACTTGGAGGAGCGAGCATCTCACCATAGTACGCAATGCCAGATAAAACTTCAATGCATGTCGGCGAGTCAGAAAAGATCACATAGTTTTTGCAGCTTACAGCATTTAGTCACCTATCCAATGATCGCCTTCGAACTTCATGATAGGCTCGTGAATTCAAATTGAATCGAGGACACGAAATCTGTGCAGGCAGCCTGGTCGGTGAACATGACGGACATCAGAGGTAGATCATGGATAGGCAGGACCGGTAATTTTCGAGTGCAACAAACGAAATATTGTTCCGCCGATCGTCCATATATAGGCTGTGCGTTGATCATTCCACGACCAGTATCATCACTAGGGATCGGCGTGGCCGATTTTCACCTTGCTTGTTCGTTCCAAACTAGCAATTGGGCGATACAAATACAAATACTAGGGGTCGAGGTCACTACGAACAATATTAATCGTTTGTTTATGGAAAGCGGGAGTGCTAGTGATCAGCTTCGCGAGTGTGATCAGCCTGCACAAAAAAGGTATTTGTTTGGCTCTTCTCCTGCCAGGCCCCCAATCACCCAGTGATCAGGTCAACGACAGTGATCAGCTTGACTAAAATGGCAAGTGTTTGGTCCAGCCCCCCAGTCACCCTGCTCACACATCCTGCACATTGCAGTACATCAAGGTTGTATATGGTAGTGACATCATAGATTCAGTACTGATATGATGCACCCTTGGCACCTCTTCAAAGAGGTTCACACGGTCTATCGGCCGGACAATCCAACAACGTCGCAGACTCTATCCACCATAGGCATCTCACCAAGGCCACGGCGATTCTATCAGGACCTATTCTGATATCAGATCACGCGTGACGCGGATCTGAGCAGCTCAGCGCTCAGCGCTCAGCCACAACAGCGACACACTCGTTTATTTTTATTTTTATTGGAAATTTCATTGTATTTGTAAATTGCAATAAGTATCTCAAATCTACCAGTTAGACGCCCCGCCATTTCAGTCAGCACTGACATTGGCAGCTTGCAGCACAACCATCGCAGTCGCACACCCAGAGGCAACGAACGCAGTTGCAACATCCCCTATAGTGCTCCTGCTATCACCCTGCCCCACATTACCCCGTTCCTTCAGTATGTTCTCCAGCTCTTGCGTGAGGTCGTCCGATCCAAGGCGGTGTGAGCGCCCAACAACAACCAATACAGGTTTGCGCGTAGATGCCTGCTGGATGGCTGAATATAGCGGCATCGACGATGAATGCTCAGAGAATGTGATGCGGGACAGGGCAGCGCGGATTGAGGGATGTATGTTGTACGAAGAATGCGAGTCGACGTATTGCTCCCAAAGGATGGTATCGGCTGTCTCAGATTCGAAGTGTGTTTGTCCGTACGATATGTTTGGCACAACGACAGTCTACAAGAATTACATCAGAAAAAAGACGAGAAGCACATGCGGTCAACGTACTGATTGAATAGGCATTCCGTGAATCCTGTTTCCCGTGTTTCATAACTGTCTTCCTCCTCTGGGCGTACTATTGACGGCCATTGAACTGCAACACGCTCAGTGGCGCTTTTCGACATCCGCACTACCGTCGCGCTAATTCTGGGATTAGTACAGAGCTGCATCACAAACTCAAGCGCCAATCGATCATCTGGACCGCCGAAAAAAGGGGAAAATATGTGATGCGCGCTTCCAGGACCGGTACCAGAGAGAGAAGTGCCTGGATCGATGAACAGGGCAACATCCGTATTGCTCTCTGCTAATATTCTACGCACAAACTGCGAGTGGATCGCGGCAGCCGGATTGCTCGTACCTGTTGAGCTGCCCAAGAATGTTTCGAATGAATTTAGTTCGATCCTCGTGCTATGTGGGCTACACGGGTCTTCAGCTGTATCTCCGGAAATGATGGACGACAGCGGGAGCCATTGTAAGAGGATGAGCTCAGATCCATGTCGTGTCGCATGATCGAAGATAGCTTTTGACATGTCCTCATACGGGACAATAGAAAGCGAAAGTGAAATGCGTATATCATTGAGCTCTCCAAAGGTGCGGAAGACGCCCAGAACTGGGTCAGTGTGGATGAGGGCATCCACTGCTGAAGACTTCATGATGTCCGAATTACAGTCGGACATCTCAATCAAGCGGAGAGCATTCACGTATATCTCAGTTCCTTGAGAAGTTGGGACCAAGGATGACGGCAGTACAAGTTGGGTGGCCACCAGCATTCCTGACATGTGGTCGAATTTGTCGAGGACAACGGTAAAGCGGGAGCGCCATGGTTGATCATCAGTCATGGGAGACTGGCGGTCGCCTATATCTTCGTCCCTGTCTCCAGTTGACCTACGTGAAACATCTCCAGCTAGCGCACGAACCCGGCGTTTAGGAGGATAAAGGATGGAGACCAAGGGTGTGGTTATGAAAGTCAGGACTAGAGCTTCGAGGACAAACATCGAGAATACCCTTTGGGTGAGAATGCCGGTAGAAAGCCCAATGTTGAGAATGATCCATTCCACAGGACTAAAAGAGATTTTCAGGACCAAATAATCTAAGGAAATCAGACAACTGACCCTTTGCAACTCATCAACAATCCAACGGTGCTTGACTCTCGCCAATTCATTCCGGAGACCCGAGTGGTGATCGTACAGGCACTAACTTTTCCAACAAAGTCCAGGCATATGATTGCGATGGTGAATCACCAAGTAATACCTGCCGGAACCGTCGGTAGACGATCAATGTAGATCATTATTAGCAGGACAGACCATTGTTAAGCGATCCAAAATCGGTATGCAACCCGGAGAGCGTGAAGTACTGTCACATAAGTGGTGAGCCACATTGATCGCAGCAAATCCAGCGCACATACCAGAGGCAAAAACACGATTGTCACCATATCTTCAAGCTTTTCCGTCAGCGAGATGGCAAGGGCTCCTTCGTGAGGAACAATGACGCCCGCCAGGAACGCCCCTATCCTAGATAAGGATGGACGTCGGAATCACATAACATGACTCACCAAAGATAGCACTGACGCCCAAAATGTCCGCGAAGAACGAACATGCCCAGAATGTTAAGATGGTAACTGTCATGAAGAACATAGTGGGTCCGTTCTCCGTGCTTCCAGTGAACCTAGCGAACCACAGCAGCGCGATTCTAACCGGCCACATGAGAAATGCTGTGAATGCCACGCATGTCAGCAGGATCCATAGAGCTGTAAGCCCGGAGGTCGCATTGACGAGGGCCACCGCTGGTACCAGGAGACTCCAGCCAACGACATCATTGCACACGCCAGCTGACAGGACAATGACGCCAACCGTCGTATCTAGGAGCTTCAGTGAGGTGAGGATGCGGCAAAGAACCGGAAAAGAGGTGGTAGAGAATATCATGCCGGTGAAAAGCATGAAGTACGTAAACTCGACAGGGGGACCAATGAAGTTGTGGTAGAGTGGCACAGATATGGCAGCACCGAGACCAAAGGACAAGGCCATGGTGGAAAGTGCAATGAACAGGGATGAACGAGCATTACGCGTGGTGATATTTGCGTCAATTTTAAGACCGACTATGAAAAGAAAGAGGCAGAGGCCAATGTTGGCAACTAGCGAGAGATATGGGAGGGATTGAGCAGGGAAAATACGCTTGGTGAAACCGAGGATTCGTCCCATGGCAGTAGGACCTACGATTGAATGAGCAGCTATCAGTACGATGTGAGAAATGACCTGACCGAGGAGAATTCCACCAAGTACTTCGGCAACGACTTTCGGCTGTCTGATCTTGCCTAAACCTAGTGACAGCAATTGCCCCATCATAACAATAATACCTGCAATCTATTTAAATGGATGCTGCCGACACACTTGGAACAGACTCCAGAGGATGCTTACCTATTTGAATTATCAATAGCCTCAGTGGATCGGAGGTGGTGAACGCTGTGGGATCTACTCCTGACAATAAGTCACCCTACAGTGCCCTTTAATTGTTCACGGACGGGGCGTCATAGAGAAAGCGCTCACCTGGCCCGTGGCTTCCCTCTTCCAGATTCGAAAAACCAAAGCATCTGAGAACTTAGGCATAGGGGAAATATGGATGCGAGGATATCTCGTCTTGAGTAGTCTGCACCTGTAATACCAACCGCGAGAGCGGAGTTCTATCACCACCCCGGCATGACGCTTAGGATAACGATAACTTCTGTCGGCGGGGCTGGGGAGTCTGCCGCGTGGGCCTGGCCATTTCATACGCGGTGTTCGCGGACCGCGGTACTGCGGATTTGATTTTGCCAAGGACATGTTTACGGTAGTTTGCAAAATGATAGATAGTGCAACTATATTTATATTCGAGAATCGACAATGAAACGATTTGTTGATGATTGGTTCGACCGAGCATGTTGGGCG
Organism: Suillus placidus; assembly: GCA_016628565.1. Classification (NCBI taxonomy): domain Eukaryota; kingdom Fungi; phylum Basidiomycota; class Agaricomycetes; order Boletales; family Suillaceae; genus Suillus; species Suillus placidus. Next base: position 25,789 of record JABBWD010000210.1, read on the forward strand.
AAACCGGTCCTCGCGTAATTTCGATCATCCTTGCCCATCCAGCTGCTAGTCAACGCATCGTAATGGCAACCACTATGACTACGACAGGCAGCCGTTCGTGGATGGAGGGAGGAAATTTGTTCCAATGCGTCCCATAGCCTAGTAGGCTGATGCCACATGAAAGTTCACCCGCCACTACATATCGACTTGGATACCGGGGAGTGCTGCACAGGCTGAAACGTTCATCTTGTTGAGTGTTCCATGAATAGCATACTAGCAACTTGCACCTCGCTCGAGTGCTCCCAGCCAGTACTTTGTAGTCGAATTTATTCCAGATGTTCACTTTAGGGTGTTAAGTTGGGGTTGAAATTGCGGCTGCCATTAATTGTTGATGGAGAGCAGAGCGTCACTTGCGTTGATCTTGAAGGCATACCACACTTGCAAGAATTGAAACCTAAATTAGCCTCTCTCATTTTCTCATTGGGTTTGCACACGATCATGAGGGTTAAAACTCACCGCAAATGCAATGATTTGGATGCAAGTAATTGAGGCCCTGGCATCTGTTAACATTGGCAGCACTGAATTTTACTGGGCCCTGAGCACTGAGTATTAGTCTGTGTCGTTTTGCAGTTGGTCGCCAACTTGCCAGTGCGCTCGACAGCCGAGTGTCCAGGAGTGTCCTCATGCGGCAGGACTCCGGGAGTGACGGAGCAAAAGGCTAAACTAAAATTGCGGGGGATCGAGAGTCGAGACGATTCGTCAACATCGCACAGGATGATGTCACTTATTGATCCATGTGAGCTCTGAAGGTATCGCTCACTTGTACAAGTATTGCTAGTAGGGAATGTACCATCTTTAGTTAGCGCTAATATTCGCAGCTTGGAGCATAATGAACGGTTGGAATCCGGATGCTACCAATGATGTGTACGTTAAGGAGTCAAGGACAGCACCACGACAATACTATTGGCTCGGAACGGACGTTCCATTGAAATGGAACCGACTCCACAGGTGTCAGGGATGAAATAGACACCACGTCATCTTCGAGTGACTGTCCAGTATTTTAGTGACCAGCTGGGCCAATGCACGCGTAGATTCAGTCGGGTGTGGAGTGATGTGAGTGATGTGACGAGTGGGCAGTGTGCAGACGAGTGAATGTTGAGGCCTCCAAAATTCGCTGCTCCGCAGAATGTCATGGTGCTGAATCTGGGAAATAAAGCTGTGTAGGGTATAAGTAATACTGCAAATGCTGAAGAGCACCCAGCGGGTCGAGGAGAGTCGAGGCCGAAAGGATATCATCTATTGAGTGCAATTCACACTCCGACGGGGTGCTCCAGTGACGTTGGAACCAACGCTCCGCCAACACAACCAATGTGAACTCCACTATTATACAAGTGTTGATACAATGGTACTAGGCTCCTACTATGATTAAATCAAAGACAGTAGATAGTAGCCATATATAAAGTACATCACAATAATAAAAAATTATCTCAGACACAAGTACTTAGACGTCCCCTCAGTTCAGCCAGTATCAACTTGAACATTCGAAGCCTGGAGCACCACGACAGCAATCGCACACCCCGAGGCAACAAACGCGGTTGCAGGATCACCGATAGTCTTCCTAACAATATCTTGCCCCACGCTACCCCGCTCCTCCAAGATTTGTTGCACCTCTGAAGTGTGATCCTCCCCCGCAAGGCGCCGTGAGCGCCCCAACAACCACCAAAACAGGCTTGTGCGCAGCCGCACGCTGGATGGCAGAATGTAGCGGTAACGGCGATGAATACTCAGAGAATTTGATCCGGGAGAGGGCAGCGCGCAGCGAGGAGGGTGTGTCATCCGAGAGTTGAGAGTTGGCGTATCGCGCCCACAGGATGTTATTGGCTGTCTCGGATTGGAAACGCGTTTCGGTGTTGGCCTGGCCGTAAAATGTGTCTGGAAAAACGACATTCTACAAAGTATGCATGAGAAAATAGGCGAGAAAGAGAAACAACGTAACGTACCGAAGGGACAGGCATTTGGTATCCTAGATCTGGTATATCTAAACTTGCTTTCTCCTCTAGATGTGCGAACGACGGCCTTTCAACCGCAGCACTCTCAGCGCTACTTTTTGACATCCTCACAACCGTCGCACTAATTCTGGGATTAGCACAAAGCTGCACCACGAACTCGAGTGCAAGCCGATCATCTGGACCGCCGAAAATGGGCAAAATATGTGCCGCGCACTCCCAGTGCCGGTACCGGCCGGATCGATGAACAGCGCAACATCCGTCTTGCTCTCTGCGAACACTCTGCGCACGAACTGCGAATGTATCACGGCTGCGGACTTGCCAGTGTGTTTTGATCCGCCAAAAAACGTTTCAAATGGATTTGGTTCGACTTTCGGGCCATGTAGGCCAGACAGGTCTTCATTTGTATTACCGAAGTTGGACGATGGTGATAGCCACGGCAAGAGGAGGAGCTGAGATCCGTATCGTTTGGCATGATCAGCCACTGTACCCGGCATGTCGTCATAAGGGACAATTGAAAGCGAGAGTGAAACCGGTATATCATTGAGTTCCCCAAAGGTGCGGAACACGCTCAGGAGCGGGTCTGTGTGGATGAGGGTGTCAACCGCTGAGGACTTCATGACGTCTGAGGTACGGTCCGACAGCTCAATCAGACGGAGGGCATCCACGCTGACCTCGGGCATTTCATCTTATCAGATGCCCTCGTTGACGCAGTTGATCCATAAGTGGCAGCCAAAGGTGATTCAAGAGAGGGCGGGCACACAAGTTGAGTGGCCACCAGCATTCCGGACATGTGATCGAATTTGTCGAGGACAACGGTGAAGCGGGAACGCCATGGTTGATCCGCAGTCATGGGAGACTTACGACCGCTCTTGTCTTCATCCGGATCTCCAGTTGACGCTCGTGAAACACCTCCAACTGGCGCACGAACCCGGCGTTCGGGAGGATAAAGCATAGAGACGAGGGGTGTGGTCATGAACGTTAGGATCAACGCTTCAAAGACAAACATCGAGAACACCCTTGAGGTGAGAATGTTGGCAGCGAGCCAATGTTGAGCACGATCAACTCGACAAGACTAAAAAAATGTCAGTGACTAGATAAGAGAGGAAATTAGACAACTAACCCTTTGCAACTCATCAATGATCCGACGGTGCTTGACTCTCGCCAACTCATCCCGGAAATCCGTGCGGTGATCGTACATGCAGTGAATTTGCCAGCAAAGTCCAGACATATAATTGCGACAGTGAATCCCCAGGTGATACCTGCCATAAGGGTTCGTAAATGATCGATGTGAGTCATGGTTAGTAGGACAGACCGTTGTTAAGCAATCCAAGGTTAGTATTTAAGCCAGAGAGTGTGAAGTACTGCGAACCAATTAGTCTTCTCGAGCGCGACAAATTCAAAACACTCATACCAGAGGTAAAAATATGATCGACACCATATCTTCGAGCTTCTCCGTTAGTGCGATAGCAAGACCGCCTTCGCGGGGAACAATGAGTCCTGCCAGGAACGCCCCTACATCCTAGATAAGGATTGACGTCGGAATTACACAACATGACTCACCAAAGATAGCGTTGACGCCCACAATGTCCGTGAAGAACGAACATGCCCAAAATACCAAGATGGTAACTGTCATGAAGAACATAGTAGGTCCATTCTCCGTACTTCCAGTGAACCTAGCGAACCACAGCAGCGCGATTCTAACCGGCCACATGAGAAATGCTGTGAATGCCACGCATGTCAGCAGGATCCATAGAGCGTAAGCCCGGAGGTCGCATTGACGAGGGCCACCGCTAGTGCCAGGAGACTCCAGCCAACTACATCATTGCACACGCCAGCTGACAGGACGATGACGCCGACCGTCGTATCTAGGAGCTTCAGTGCGGTGAGGATGCGGCAAAGAACCGGAAAAAGCGGTGATAGAGAATGACACGCCGGTGAAAAGCATGAAGTAAGTAAACTTACGGAGGAGGAATGAAATTGTGGTAGAGTGGACAGAGATGGCAGCACCGAGACCAAAGGACAAGGTCATGGCAGAGAGTGCAATGAACAAAGATGAGCGAACATTGCGTTTGATGACGCTCCCGTCGATTTCAAGACCGACTATGAAGAGAAAGAGGCAGAGGCCAATGTTGGCAACTAGCGAGAGATATGGGAGGGATTGAGCAGGGAAAATATGCTTGGTAAAACCGGGGATTCGTCCCATGGCAGTGGGACCTATGATTGAATGAGCAACTGTTAGTACGATACGAGAAATGACCTGACCGAGGAGAATTCCACCAAGGACTTCAGCGATGACTTTCGGCTGTTTGATTTTGCCCAACCCAAGTGATAGCAGCTGCCCCATCATGATAATTATCCCTGCGGCTGGCTTAAAGTGATGTCGTAGACTTGGAACAGAATATGCTCACCCATTTGTATTATGAATAGCCTCAGGGGATCTGAGGTGGTGAATGCTGAGGGATCCACCCCTGACAATAAGCCGCCCTGAAGCGTCCTTCAATTGTGCATAGGAAATACGTTCGAGAAGAAACGCTCACCTGGCCAACTGCTGCCCTCTTCCAGAGGCCAGATGCAAGACTGACGACTGCGTTTGAGAAGTCAGGCATCCTAAGGATTGATATGAGCGCTGAGTGCCTAGGTGGTATCTGAGACAAGCTCGCGTACTAATAGCAATTTTGAGAGCGGAGTTTATATAGAACGCATGGCTAATACACCTCCACGTATTCATAATTGGCTTGATCAGCGACTCTGTCAGTCCGTCAGATTGATCAGAAGAAAGCTGTTCAAACGTTTCGAAGATAGTCACCCTGCCAAGGTAGGGCATCGTCAGGCACAATATTATAACCCTGGCGCTGCGAAGGGACCCCAAATATGGGAGTTGTCTCCCTGGACCCTGGAGAATATAGGCAGGGACAAACAAACCAATACATATCTGTCCCATTTTACTTTGCTAATACTAATAGCCATGAGCCATGAGCCAGGGCCTTAGGATCTCCTGTACTTCACCTCCAAGGTCTGGACTCAGCTACGAGAGCTTCGTGTCCGCTGGATGCTAGTCGACCCCTGGTCGTGCCCAGATGCTCTCACTAAGGTCTGTGACTCAGCCTACAAGAGCTTCGTGTCCGCGGTGGATGCTAGTCGACCACTTGGTCGTG
>JABBWD010000211.1:0-30574 GCA_016628565.1 Suillus placidus
TTTCCGTTCACGTGGCCGTTTGCTGGCTGGAAGTGGATGATCTGTGCACTCCCGGTAGTTGTACTCGAATTCAAAGGTCGTTGTATGGAAAATCTCCCTTCCTGGATAGCGGTGAAATCAAGAGGCGTTGGTGCCGCACGTGCGCGCCACATGTCAGACATTGACAACAGATTGAGGATGTCCGAGTGGAAAACCTGTAGGGAATCAATACCTCAAGACGGCCTTTGGATAAGGTGTAAAACAAGACCTTCTTGAAGACACGTTGAGCCACATCCTCCGTTGTCTGGGCTGAGCGGAGTGCACTTCGAACTGCTTTATACGCGAGCGCCTCTTTGCGTAGAGTGGCAATTTCTTCGGCTACGTGAAACGTCCCCTTAGCAATACATATAGATCTTCAGAGTAATCGAATCTACCGTTTTCTCCTTGCTTCTCCGCTTCATCGAGTTCGTCTGTACCATCTTCATCCTCGCCAAATAGTTGCCTGATATCACAGTACAGTGTCTTCTCAACAAAAACATGTCAACAAACTCACGGTAGTAGGTAGCTCTTTGCCCAGACAATGCAATGTATAGGTTGAGACGGTGTAGACCGGATCGTGCACACCGGGAAAGTCGTCGGTGTAGGCTTCGGTACACAGTCAAAGCATTCTGTGCGATCCTGAATAAGAAATCCTTCAACAACACAGCCGCATCGACCAAAATGTCCAATACCTTGAGCAAAGGCTGTACTTGACCAAGGTACCCTGCAGTACCAGATTCGACTAGAGGAACACCAGCAGCCATGCACATCTTATTAACATGTCTTCGCGCATCTGGAATGCGATGCCGTCAAACTACATTGAATTTAAGTCGTCGGTTATCTTTACCGAGATTGTCTAGTGCGTTCAGAACGATGTCGAAACCACCGAACCATTCAATGTCAAACTGTGCTTCTTTTATGTTTGCATGAATGGGATGAATGTTGACGTTGGGGTTGAAAGCCCCAGCAGTTTGGGCTGCTACCTTGCGGGACGATGCTATGATGTTACCACGGAACAATATCTGTCAAGTAAACGGCTTACCATGGCTTTGCTGTGTTTGATATCTTTCTTTTTGAAGAGGAATTGCCTATTCAGGTTCGAAAGGTCTATAGTGTCTAGGTCAAGGAGGGTTATGTGGCCGAAGCCAGTCAAGACGATATTCTTCACTGTCGCATATTATATCATAATCACGGAATGCAACATAGAAATATATTCTTAACAAAGACTTACGAAGTTCGCATCCTATTCCTCCTGCCCCAACCAGTAGAACTTTCGTCCCAGACAACCTCTCACAAAGCTCGGGACCTAAGATGGCTTGCGCATGAGCAGATCGAGATGTCTTGCGAGCGCCGTTCACAGAAGAGCTCGACATTCTACGGGAGACAGCAAATTAAGGTGTCCTCGACAGTAGCTTCGAAAACGTTGACCCGTGCTCTGCTGACGACTGAAAGAAACCAAAGGTAAGACAGCGCCGAAAAGGCGGCCTCATGCGTGACACGATATTTCTCGGTCACGCGTTCGGTGTCACGCGTTCGAGAGTGTCACGCCACTTGTCCTTACATATTCAAGTTAACAATTGGTTCTTGACCTCAACTTGCAAAGGTTTTTCTAGGCTTCCAGTCCATGACCATGGCCAGCTATCGTGCATTAAGCAATTAATCAAGCTCACAAGCTTAAGTAGTGAAAAAAGTACTGCTGGGTATCTAAAATTTTAAATCTGATGTTTCCATCCTACTTCGTGGCCATTTTCAATCATTGGCTCCACAAACCCTCGGAATGTCCACGAAATGAGTTCAGTAACCTCCCCGCTCTCTAAGGCACTACGATCTTGGGACCAGCGCATGCCATATCCTTCTGCCACTCGTGCTTCGTATACCAGGATCTGGTGAGGCAGCCAATGGAGATTCCTCCAAGTCGAATTGTCCATCACACGTTCAAATAATGCCAGCGCGAGTTCATTGATGGAAGACACTGAGCCGGAAGGGGTGCCCCACCACCCTGTATCTGTTTTCATCTGCCCTTTGTTGTTTCTCTTGGCTGGCAGATTCTCTGCCCCCGGTGTCTTCCCTTGGGAGCGGTGCGAATGCTTTGACCATGCACGAGCACCAGTCGTGAGTCCCACCTTGTTGGGTATGCTGAATGCTGTAAGGCATTCCTCTCGTGTTGGCGGCTCAGACCCTAGTGCAGAACCAACGGTATACGCCAGGCCACTCAATAGGTGTCTCGATAGCGGGTCAAGTGTTTGTTTGAGCTCATCTAGCGGCTGATTGCTACCCCGAATCAACTCCTGCACTCGAGAGCGTTCAAGCGCTGCAGATGGTAGCTCTTCGATGTTGAAACAGTGGGGAATGGGAATCAATAAGCTTGACCGCATATCAACATGGGCAATTGTAAAGAGTTTCCGAAGCATGAACGTCAAAATATTTGGTACTGAAGTCGACTCGTCGAGGCTAGCCTATCCCCTGGCTAATCAACAAACTCGGATATAACCGGAAGCATGTGATTGGCTAGCGGCGTTATTCCCAACGCTCATCCGCGCCCCGCATTTACGGTACGTGACGCACGGTGTACACGACTTTTCTCGCACTACTTTCTTCCGCGTCGTTGACACCGCCAGTGACGATGGCTTCGTCCATGATCCTTCGCTCAACGCTGCCCAGAACTTTTGCTTCCGCAGCTGGACGTAATTCCCTGCGATCCGCGTTGCAAGGTAGAACCTTTCTTATTCCTTATGTGTGGATCAAGCTTACCTGCGTTTGAAAGTGAGAGCGGCAAGCTCGACTACGCAGTATGTACCAGGCGGACGTACGTCTTAGGAACTCTGTTTGATACCAGCAAAGTTCACTCTTATGCTCCACAGCTATCTTGAAGGGCACGGTCAACGACCCTACGGAGTTCCCTCATCCATCAAGAATGCATGGCTCATATCACTGGGCATTTGAACGTTTTCTTGCGGCCTCCCTTGTTCCAATGACCGCAGCCGCTTTTGTGACTTCTGGGTCATCTTACCCCGTCCTCGATGGACTGCTTGGTCTCAGCTTGGTGATGCACTCTCATATTGGGGTACGTGACCGCTAGAGGTGCTATTCTATGAGGATATAAACGTTGACTAGTTTGACTCGATGATTGTGGACTATGTGCACAAACGCAAATTCTCCGTCCTTGGCCCTATCCTGACCTGGACACTGAGATCGGCCACGGTCGGCGTGCTCATTGGTGTCTATCAGTTCAACACAAACGACATTGGTACGATAAATGCACCTTACCATCTTTCCACACCTGACTTATTTCCTATAGGCTTGACGGAGTTGATTGCGAAGGTCTGGACAGCATAAGATTATGTAGACTCCGCGCTACGAAATACCACCAAAGTATTTAGCAGTCGATGAAGAACACAAAAAGGCTGAGAACAGTAAACATTCACAACATTTAACTGGTGACCAGTCTACGCCGTTAAAATTACGCAAGTGACGCAAATTTAAACCGTCAAGCTTGCCGCGCTTGAACCATAACCAAAAGTGGTCGTCAGAAGCTCTATAAAACAAGAGAGGGATGCTCAACATTCATCTTCCTCCGCAATACCCATCTATCGGCGTCGGGATCCACTCCTTCATAACCGCTATTGACGCTCGGTCGTGGCTGGAAGCTATCCTTGCGTTTAACCTGTCATCTTTTTGCTGCTCACTTCGTCCAATAGCAGGACGCAATTGAGCAAGCGTTGTATGAGCTCGACCCTCGAAAGATACTCTCTCATGCGTTCAGGAATCCTGGTGCCAAGCGCAAGGCAGTCGAATTTCTGTAATCCACCGGCACGTGAGCCAATGTCGTGACTATATGCTGCCAAATTTTGCACAGCCAATTTTGGAGTCGATGGTTTGTCGTCGTTGTATGATTTTGTCTCTCACATCGGTTGGGCTCTTATTTTTCGCTTTTTAGATGATATGGTCTGAATCCGCAATATGGGACTGTTCGTTGTTCAACGCTCGGCAGGCATCAAATTACTCATGAGTCACCTTGTGCGGTTGGATTCGAGACATGGCCGAATTTCGACGAAGATGAGAAGCATGGTTTGTCCTCAGTCGCAATTGATGACCTGGGTATGGTGTTTCACACCAGCGACGAAGAAAAGCTCGCTACGGTATCAAGGCTATGCTACTGACGTGTTTTCTTGTCGCCACTAAAAACTCACCGAGAAATTCTAAAAGATCGGGGGAAATGGGCAACGCATGTGGCGAGACAGAAATCTTTGACAAGGTTTACGAGATCGCGGTGAAGCAAGAGACCGTGGAACGCCGTGCTCCTCACCTGAATTTTAGGCCACAAGCCCATCAGAAAGTACGGTGTTCCAGAATCCAGTAAGGGTAGTCACATTTGCTGTATCATTGTATTCCGCATGACCTGACTCATTACGAAGTATCGTCTCCAAGACTGTTTCAACGGGTAGTACCCACACATCTCATAACTTGTGCGGTTCTCCGTTGATTGATCCACATTGCAGGCCTTCGCGAGTTTTAGTTTCATTCTTGCATATAACTTAGGAAGCGAGGTGTGTAGACGAAGCCAGAGCGCGTTCAGTGTAAAGTGATGAATTTCGGGGCAATCGACAAATCTTTACTCTACCCAAGTCGCACAGAACACCCGAATCTAAGTGATACCATACTGCGCAAGAACGAACTCTACCAAAACAATCCGCGACTAGTTCTATGTTTATGGTCCATTCTGTATAGGCACCACTGACAGCCGGTCATAGTAGGCTTTGACTTCCATCCATTTATCCCTCAGTTCTGGATGTGCTTCAACATACAAAGTCTTCATATTCGGTATGGTAGCTCGCAAAAATTGCGCGACAAGTTCAGTGTGCCCAATAACCGAATCCCGGATGTTGAGCACCTCCAGGAACTGAGCACCAGCCATACTGAGACCGCCCATCGGTAGTTCAGGAATTTCCCTTGCATCCAAGGACAGGTGCACGCGGGCGAGCTGTGGGCAGTGTTGGGTCAACGCTGTCAAGGCGTTCAAACTGATGCTGGAGATTATGGAGGACCAAGGTAAGCTGCAGAGTCGAATATCCTCGAGTTTGCTCCAGGCTTTGGCCGCCGCAATGATAAACTCATCATCCAGATTGAGTGTACCAAGATTGTAAACTTGGATGGTGCGAAGGTTGCGGCAAGCGAATAGCGGTGCAAATGTGGATGGATAGAAAACAAAAGGAGTGTCGGCAATTGTGTTAGTTTGCATATTGTGTCGGAGAGAAATTGATCGAACAGACGTGCAGATGGCACTCAAGAATGAAGTGATGACAGAAGATCGTGCTTGAACGTCGTAGGAGACGGAAACGTCTTCCAGCTGTAGTGAGGATACAAGCGACACGATAGATGTACACTGAGGAAGGTCGTATGCCACGAGGCTGAGACGCTGGAGAGCGGGGAAGGTTATATTATCTGCCCTATCGCGTAGCACGTCGGCGTCGAAATCGGGGTGAAGATTCAAAGCGAGCTCTTGAACATAACGAAGCGATGCTATGCTCAGCACGCTCTGTGCAGATACACGAATAGAGCTGGAGACAACCAACCGACGTAAGTCTGGTAGTCCATGGGTCGAAATGTTCAATTCAAATGACGTCACTGGAAAGAACGATGAAATTGCGAGGTTTTCGAGGCGGGTAGCCTTCCGAGGAAGGTCTTCTAATACCTCGCAAATGCCGTGAGGGCACATCTTTCGAGGGAGAGTGAAGGCGAGGTTTGTCAGTTTTGGGGAAAGAAAGTCTCGGATTAAGGTGAAGTTAGAGGAACTGCACGACAGGATGGAGAAGTCGAGCGAGGAAAGTGACGGGAACAGAGACTGTGGAGAGCGTTCAGAAAAAAGGAGAGGGAGCGCGTCCTCGTGTAGTCTGATCATTTTCGTTTGCTTTGGGTATGAAAAACTCTTCACACGGCGTGAATACACGTCAAATCGTGCCCACTCAGATTCAGCAGGCGGTCTCATGAGATACTATAGGGACTGCAATTGTGAAATTGCATGTCTGTAGCGATATGAGACTCACAAGTATATTGCTGGAGTGAATCTCCCAAGTGCCTCTTGGCAAGCACATGATGAGAGGACTTAACGAATGCTGAGTTCGCCAGAGGGTGTCAAGAGCACATTCCATAAAGCAGCGGCATGTACGAGCTAGCCTAGCAAGGCCGCTTGTATTTTCCAAGCGCTTTGGGTCCCGCTGACCGTCGGCGGCGACGAACTGAATGATGTGAGAAAGAATCTCGTCAATGAGCAGAGACTGATGCATGGTAAACCACAATATTTGGAAATTTGGAAATTCTGCAGAACTTCAACAGAAGTGGATCAGCCAAGGTCCATCCAGCTTGGATTCTGAATATTAAATAGGCTCACCTACGAAGACGATGCCCCAAGGGCTGGTAACGCTGAGATTGAGAACGCCATTCGAACAGAATGGAAATTTTCCCAAGCTCGGTTACTAACTTACCTCATGATAAACAAGGGAAGACTTTCTTCCTTCTATTTGGTCTGCCGCACCTGCGGGAGACTATGACTGACCAGGCGATAAGGAATTGCATTCCTTACGTGATCCGATGACTCCGAGCCTGTGCTGAAGCATCCTCGGAGAGGCTCCAACCGGAGTTAAACGTTAAACACTGCTACTGCATATTATTGCAGGCGTTGCAGAGAATAACTCTTGACTGGCTACTTGATGTGGCTGTCCGTCGACTCATAAAGTTACTAGCTGCTTACTAGTTACTACGCTTATAGTAGTACTCGAGTAAATTCCTTACTAATTAGGCCGCAACTTGCCTTGCGAAGACAGGGGAAGTTGCGACAATATTTGATAACAGGTCACTTATTATAGCGTTGTTCGTAGTACGTACTAGTATTCATTATAATTCATGCTTCGACTTGTGGCTGCATCGTAACAGGCTAAATGTGCGTCCCGCGTGCACTTGAAATGACTATCAAAACGAGGTGTTCGGTTGAACTTTCTCACCATTATAAGTAGGTATGACCAGACTGCACTGGAGCGTGCACACCTCCCGGGCCCCGTGCCTCGGCGCCCGCCCTTGCAGCTGTCCAGTTCAAGTTGTCGGGGAAAGTTCTGAACGACTTCATAGTGGCACGTGTAGATGGGACTCCGAGTGTCGTCAAAGTAGGTAAGTACTGTCATGTGTGACAGGGGCCATGCTAGGTGATTAGGGGCTAGCAACTGCATTATTGGAGTCGTTCAATGGGTGATGCTGTCGAAAGAAGTTCGACGTCGTACATATGTACATATACGTGTTGCACGCGTGTTAGATGTCTTCATGTGTTAGGTATGTAAATTTGTCTTTCGTCTCGCGTTCACTGGCACTTGTTATTTCTCTTATAGAGCCCGTAGTACCCGACCCATGGACATCAGCTGGGCGTGACACTCATAGACGATGAACAAAGCACACAATTGAACCGGTTCCGCTGAAACCCGAACAGCACGCATCATGCATGAACCATGAAGGGAATTTTAAAAGGATGTGTTCACGAATTATTGTGCACATCTGACATCAAGAATCGATTAAGTGCCGAATGTGTATATGCCAGCATGTACAGTGTCATATTATTATACCGTACAATTATTCTATGTGGATATCAGTCATATTATTATACTATACAATTATTCTATATGGATATCAGTCATTATAACACTCCCAGTAAGCTTCACAACATGCACGCCCAAACTTTCTCCCACCCATCACGAGTATACCAGCGTATGCAAGAACCGGACACCTTTAAACGAACATCATCCGATCGAATACACTCCTCTCCAGGACCAATCTCAGTGAACCCCTTGATTTCCTTGGGGATGCAGTCTCATGCACAGTGGTCCCTCAACAGGGATGCAGACAACGTCAGCAGTTCCACATGCGAGTCAGTTCCCGTGAAGGCCAATGCGAATTGATCGACAGAGGGTTTGATACGCGGGTACAGCAGGAAAACGGTTTGAAGGCTCTTGAAATAAGCCCATGGAGTGATCTTCATCCATAGGGGCAGGCGGTGGTCCCGACACAAGTCCGTCGTATGAGACTTGTGGTCGCATACGTATGGATTGGTCGAGAGGTGAGAGATTGAACCAAGGAAAGCAGATCCATGGGGAGTGTCTGTGAGGCGCTCCCACCGTGGGCTAGTGGTGGGGGAGGTACACGATAGCGTCAGAGTTTGTGTGTTCCAGGGAGGCGGGGATTGTTCGTTGTCGACATGTGTGGCTACACGGGACTTCCATGCATGTTCCAGGCATTCTACGAGAAGGTCCAGACTTGTCCAGCCGAGGGCAAGGTACGGTGCAGCGAGTAGTATCGGAGCCAGGAGGCTGATGTCAAGTGGAGATTCAAACACTTTCAGTGCATAGGCCCGGGGTGTGTGGGGCAAGCATTGAGCTGGTGCGAGATTCCCACAATGGGATGCAATCCACATCTTGTGTACACGAGGTGCATACTCGAAATGGAGGTCGTTTCCTTTCTCTCCGTACACTTTCTGCATACGTAGAGCATACACGAACTTTGCCACGTGTCTAGAGTCCGGCAGCAATATGGTGTGCAGGAGTTCGGGAAGCACGACGCGCCTGACAGTTTTGGAGACGCGGCAGAGTGCGAGTGCAGATGAATATGGATTTATAGCATCATATAGGTCAGCCTGGTCAAAGGTCGGTCGCGCGGCATATTCGAGGATGATGAGGGCAAGCTCAACTGGAAGGTCGGTAAGCGGAAATCGGGTAATGGGTTCCATTGCGAGCGAGTAGGATTCGAAGCTGGTTTGAAGGAGCCCTGCCTTTAATGCTCGAATCATGAATTATGTATAGCCTCGCCCGCAGCAGTGTACGCTAGACGCATCGTACGTGGGACCACGCGCTGTGACCCAGTGGCCGACCTGTCGATAGCAGCAGTCATTGTTCCTTCTAGGTCACAGCGTATTAATCAACAAAAGCGCGGGTTTGAACGTTTACAGTATGTCTTGTATGGCTTACAAACCTGGCCTGCTCCCTGTGAAAAGACCAGTCTGACCAGATAATCACTAGGAATGATGCAAATGTAGCACTGCCACGAACCATAGAATAATTATCACCGTGACTTAATGACACGTACACGCCGCAGCTTGTGGACCCTAAAGCTTTAGATCTAAAGGCCCGACTAGAGAACTCTTGGCGGCCGATGGTGTGATGTCAATTGGCAGAACTGAGAATCCAAGTGGATGCAAACACATTTACACAAACGACAGCACAGCAGTACAACCAACAAGGTGGAGCTTTGGCAGGCAACTTATCTTGGCATATGTTGAAATCAAAAGTCTTGTCTTGGTCTTGTCTTTTCTCACTGACGCAACTGACGAGCATCGTTAGAACGAGACTCTAAACATGGTTCTCAGACGAAGCCTCCCCCTCTAACGTCAATTGCAAAATCGCTCACATGGATAAAGCCTTCTGCATTGCGCGACCAATCGACATACGAAGAGAGACCGAGAGGTGGGGAGGTAACACTTTTAATGCAAATCAGAGCAAGTCAACCCTGATGATATAAATGTATCCGTCCATCTGCCCCAAGGTTCACTGTGGCTAGGTCTGTAGAATGAGCATTATAACAATGCATTAATCTTATCCAGTAGGACATTTCTCCCTTTTGTCTCGCTCTTTTTTAATCTCTCGACAACGTCCTCACCAAACCAGTCCTTGACGGTCCGTTTTTCGTCAGCGCTTCCTTCTTCCCTTATCCGCTGCAAAAATTCTGCAATAATAAAGGCACCTTCTCCCCCAGCCATGCTTACTGTCAAATCCTTACCAACAATGGACATGAACGCAGACACGAATGCAGATGGAGAGAACGACGATGAGCGAATGACGGATTTGCTAGCATGGGAGAAATGCCCGCCCTGGAAAAGGGATTTATACATTCGTGATGTGTGCGGGAGGTCAATTGGATGAAGCTTTGAGGCATCCTCTGAAGGGTATATCGACGCTAACGGTCGAAGGAGGGATTGCATAGCCGAAGACTTGTCTAAGAAACAAACATTAAAATTGATAAAAATTGAGAGAAATGCACCAACCGCCGTCAGCGCAAAGCATAATTTCCAACACCACCAAACTTCCGCCGGTATCTCGCGCGGCTTCCGCGCCGTTGTCCTCGACGAACTTGAGCAATCCCTCACTTGCTGCTGCCCGTATTTCACCTTCGCGAACAACTGCGCTTTTTTTGCTGGTTTTGCCTCGTATAGGGTCTATCTCAGCAATTATCGCTATTTGGGCAGGTGTGAAATGCCGCCGTGATCGAGGCACAAGCAAGTAGAAAAGAGCACGTCGACCTTGTGGGGTGTTGATGAGTGTAAGGGCGTGGGTGGTGATATCCGAGACAAGGGATTTGGCCGTCAACTTTGTATCACTATAGAAAAATGTGTCAGTATTCATCAACACTGAGCCAATAAACTAGAAAAACAAACTCGATCACGTCTAAGGCTGTGAAGAGGACGAGCTGAGCCTCATCATCTGTACACATACGCTCAACATGAGGTTTAATGACTTTAATAATTTGTTTTCGGTCCTGTACGACAAACATCAATATTCGCTACTTGAGCCAAAATCTGAATGTACCTTGGCTGTCCCATAAGCAATGAAGTCTCTTACAGCCCTGCTGCCGTCCTTTGTATGGACCATCTCGGCAAGGACATCCTGGCAACTGCAGATACAATGTTAATAAATGATAGATCAGTTAAGCCTGTATTTACCTTTCGAATATCTCTTTTCGAAGTTTTTCTCGTTCTGACTCATCTTCCGTGTCATTGACGGCAGATAAGTATTCCAAAAGCGCCCTGTGAACGATTGCATGGGTTATGGCGCCTTTATCGGAATTGTTGAAACTGTCGATAGCGTCATCGATTAGAGGAATACATGATGTTCAATTTCAGATGCTTACATCCTGGTTAGATTTTCTTTCAGTGCTGCCAATACGCGGTTTCTTCGCTCGCCCTCAAGGCCTTCAAGAACCCCAGGAAAGCCTTTTCTAGCGTTCGCCTTCTCAGGTTCAGAACCTTGTGTTTGAGAGAACAAAGCGACTTCCTTGCCGTAGAAGTCGCGAAGAAGAATTGAACGCTCGTATGCATTTGCATAGAGCTCAAAGGAATCGGCAAGAACCGCAGATGCCTCCCGGTGTAACAAGAGACGGAGTACGTTGGACTGAAATTCGAGCAAGATAGATGCTCGATGTGCTGGACAGAGTCTGATCAACTTAGTCACTAAGAACTACCACTGTCGTCAACAGAAGGCTTAGGAGCGAAGATAGACCGGACAAACCTTCGAGTACTTGCTTTGAGCTAATGCCTTGTAATGACCTTTAAGCTCCATCGCGACCTGGTCCCTCTCCTTTTGCCCACCATATTTCACAACAGTCTGGATAATCCTGCTTGCGTCGTGCTTTAGAACGATATCCTTGACTTTTCCTTGGGTAACCTTCATCAGTTCTTTCACATGCTTCTGTCGTTCCGCGGAAGGTATGCTTTTTTGCCGAGCTAATGACCAGACGCGCTTTGCATCCGCAAGTAACTGGGAATGTGGTTTAGCTGCTCGACGCTGTTCCTGCAGTACACGTTGGACTTTATGTGATTCTCTCGCAGCTATTCAGAACGGTATGAATCGTTTGCATTCTGTCCCTGTAATCGTCGACATACCGTTGGGGTCTCTGCTGGAAGCACCATCCACAATCATCTCATCTGGAACTATCTCCTGGTCCTCAGCTTCTTCTTCCTCAAAGTTATCTTCTTCCTCATCGTCATCCTCTTCAGACAACCCGTTTGCTGGTATTGGCTGTGTAACAGGTCTGCTCCGTTTCTGGACTTTTCCTTCCTCGAATTTCGTTGAGGAAGGATTTTCGGAGTGCTGTTTCTTGGATTTTGGGCCACCTTGTGAGACCGCTGGTCTTTTCTTTGATACACTTTGAAGGCCAGGCATCGGAAAGGTAGGGACTGAACGCTGAGCAGAGAAGCTCTATCAGGATGGTCTTCGAAAGTTTTTGGGCACATGTTCAGCGATCTTGTCCACGTGACTACTTATAGCGCTTAAATTGATACACGCGCTTTTCTTCCGAGCGTTCAACTTACCTGTACATACTGAGTACTGAAGTCCTGATGAGGCGAAAAATATTGGTCCAATATTTTTCACCTGATCAAGACCCTACGTGCTTCGTTCTATGTGTTGAGATGCTCTCGCCCGCCGAGTACACGGTGACAACGATGCGCTATCATAGTGCGCAGCACCGTCACGACTCTTCCCAGTAGCGGCCACCTTTCCACGAAGTTCAAGTTGTGCATGCGTGGTCGGATAGCGGTGATGGCGATGGCGTAGGGACACCCTATATGCTACTGGATTGACTTGGTGACAGAACGTTGAAATGGAACGCAAATTTTCCACCAACTGCAAGGGAGACTCAGCTGGACTGTCTGGACTATACACTTCGGACTTGCTGCCAGTGGCACACACTCTTATGCGTGCCAGCACTCAGTACTCCGTCATCACCGACATAGATACTCAGGGGATTGACTCTCACGCGCGGGATCTCTTTGCATTCAAGCCCATTGATTGCCTGATCTAGTCACTGTCATGCCATGGCGGAAGAAAAATAGTTCGTCCCATCCTTGAACATTTCCCCGAGCGTTTCCGCTTGTGCACACCAACCTTGGTCGACTGAATCTAGTTGACGACAATTCCAGCATTACTGGGTATGTATCTAATACTTGTTGCTTTGATCGAGATTACGCAGCTGAGAGTTCGTCAGGGTATTGAACTGGGATGATTGGGCTTGTTGATTACACCTGCAATGCGCCGTGATGTGCCCGGCGATGATTGCTGCTAGTAATGATTCTTCGTATGAAGGATTTTTCTGCTAGGATTATCTCATTTAGCCTGTCCGATGACATCCCGACTCGTTTGCCTTCCCTGATGGCAGACGATGAGAGACTTTTCAGTTGACAATCAAGAGTAAAGGTGTCCGAGTCTACACCCATTGGGCCACACAGTATGCCTTTTCAATGCTCGATGGATCGAGGCAGCTACTGGGGCTCTGCATGGATTCGTTCTGGCTCACCCTGATATGGCGAGTCTGTCGGAAACACATCGTTGTTTATTGGAGATGCTGGGGGATGGATCTACTTCAGAATGGGTTTGTAGTACGTCTTTACCCTTGTTTCACTTCCTAATTATATTTGATAGGGATGTGCGCCCCCGGTGGTGGGCTCTGGTTTCTCGTGTGTGGCTGGGTCTGGCGGAAGGGCAGGCAGGGGCATCCGGGACCAGACATCAGCCAGCTATACGAATACATCTATCAGGCGCTTAGTACAGTCTACATGCCCGTTATGAGAGAGCTTGGGATTCCCTTCGGGATGAACCTTCACCGCCATTTTGCGCAGTCATGTTCGATGGAGGATAAATCGATAATCTGTCAATCATGCCAGACAAAATAAACGAAATCTGCAGAAGTGGCAGTACTTAGTAAGAAGTTGGGAAATATGAAATGATCATACTCAGCTGAATCTGTATATATACTTCAAGTTATGCGTCGCTAGGTGCTAGGCGGAGCTACTGGCTAATAGGACGTAGGGTCATGACTTACGAGACAAATATCAATACTCAGGCAAGATGTGACAACGAGTGTGATATAATATTATGAGCATATATAAGAGGTAGATGTTATCGAAATATTTAATATGCTCTGTCTGCAAATTGAAAGATGAACCCGATCGGCGATATTACTGCGCGTATGTAGTCACTCGCGGCATACTGCTTGATGCGGCAATTATTACCCACGTTTGCCCCACGTGGCGCGCAGCACTAGGTTTGTTAGCTCTCGATTGTGCTGTACTGTTGTATATCTAGTACCTGCACTGTGCTACGTAGCATTAATGTCAGAGATCTTACGCAGTACAAATTCTCCCAGAAACGCGCCACCTGGTACCCCGCGAGCCAGTGGATCTCGCGCCGTTTCGCCACCTGCACCGTCGGGATCTGCGCCTGTGCAAGAGACGCCAATCTCCAAGAGAATGTCTGGCTCAACTCCGTTTTCAGTCTCTCACCTTCCCCAGCAGGATGATATCAAGATCATGCTTGCCGAAGAAATGAAGGACAGATTTGTAGGGCCAATGCCCGTGCAAATGTTTATGGATGAATATCTGCCGCAGTCACCTGGCCAGGAAGTCTGTCCTCGAATCAACGAGCAGCCCTTCCGCCAAATACCGGAAGGTGCATCCGAAAAGTCATTCTACACCCTCCTGGTAAGTAACAGTCACTGAGCAGCATGGATATAGTAATTTGACAGTTTCGATGTTCGTTAGGTAGATGCTATGAAGCCATTCACACCTGGCTTCGAGGTTGTTGACACCAGTCAACACCCAAGCAGTGGCATCGAATACGGAGGGTTTAAATTAAGGCCTGACGTAGCATTGTATTCTGAAGACTGTGGTCGCACCAAGATCACTGACTTTGAACTCATGGACATGTTCTTGGAGGTCAAGAGTTCGGATAAGTTTGAGGCGTTCGAGGATCCTCCACAGGATGGGCTCTCCAAACTATTTGGCGAAGAACGTGACATATTTCTGAACCAATGGCAGTTTGAGTGCGATACGGTGCAGGGCACACTCACGAGGGGCCAGATGATCGCATATGCACTCACACAGCTTGGGTCTCAATTCCGCCACTTTGCGTTCTCGGTCGCGATCATCGGCAAGCACGCTCGCATAATACGTTGGGATCGCGGAGGGGCTGTAGTGACGGAGAGGTTTAACTATACAGAACAACCCAGGTTGCTTGCCGATTTTTTTTGGCGGTTCAGCCTTGCCAGTCCAGAGGAGAGGGGGATGGATACCTCAGTTACCGAGGTTGAATCTGATTTCGTTGGCAGAGAGATTTGCGCCAAGCTCAAAATTCCACCCTCCACCAAGCTGTTTTACTATGAGGTCCCGGACGACGACGTCAGCCGCGCTCAACGAGACGAGCTTGATGTGAGCACGCCATATCGCTACATTGGGCCGCAACCGCATTTTCCGTCACGATCCCTAATAGGTCGCGCAACGCGCTCTCTCCCTGTCTACGATCCAGTTAAGGGTCGTGTTGTATACCTCAAAGACACGTGGAGGGTCGACTCCCATGATATGCAGAAGGAAGGCGATACCTACCGCCAACTGCATGATTGCCAGGTCCCTCACATTGCGCCCTTCGAGCGTGGCAACGACATGGGCGGCCACGGGTCATATACGATGACGCATGACTATGTCGAGGAGTCTTGGGTGTGCGGTATGCCTTTTGCCACCGGCCACATACACTATCGTATGGTGCTCGGTGTGGTTGGACGTGAGCTGTCGACATTTCAATCCACACGTGAGCTCGCGAGCGCGGTGGCCGACGCCTTGGAAGGTGTGTTTTCCGATATTGCACCTCCTTCCAGAAATATTCATTTCACCCCACAGCCCATGAGCAAGCCTATTTTAAGGCCGATATTTTGCACCGGGACGTGAGCGTTGGGAATCTCATTGTCACTGACGATGGGGAGGGTCTTCTCATTGATTGGGATTTGTGTCGGAAGAGCAGCATCATCCAAAAGAGACGCCATGACCGGACAGTAAGTGACGTTCGTACCGTTTTTCTTTTTGTAAACTCATGATCGCTGTAGGGCACTTGGCAATTCATGTCAGCAGCGCTATTGCTTGATCCAACGAAGCATCAGGACTTTGAAGACGACCTCGAGTCCTTTCTTCATGTGCTGACATGGACATCAATACGCTACTGTCCAAGCAATTTGACTGTCCAGGAGCGCACTGCCTATCTTCAATCAACCTTTGACGAAGTACACGAGAAGAACGGTGTGTTTGTCGGTGGTGAAGTCAAATCTGGTCGTCTAGCAAGGAACACATATCTCCCATCTGAGTTGGTTAAATTTTCAACTGATTCACCTCTCCTTGGTCTTCTGAGAGAGATCAATGTTCCGTTTGCTGTGCGTTACCAGGAACCTCCATCTCAAGAAGACTTTCTTCACTTCCAAAGGACCGAGTCCGTTGCGGATTTGTCACAGCCGTTCTGGGTCGATCTCCTTGCCCACCTTAATGTCGGGCAGTATAACAAGAAGCTCGACAAACTCAAAAGCTCCTCTTGGTTCCCTTCAACAATTCGTGCTTACCTGCAAAACACAGACCTTCAATGGCCCACGAATGACAAAGCCGAGCGTCTGCCCCTCGCAGCCAAGTCCGGTGCCACGAAGAAGCAGGAGGCAAAGAACTCGAACCGTATTAACAGCCAGGACGAGGCAAGGGCCCACAGTCGTTTTCCAGGGGAGTCAAACCATTCAGCGGGTTGGAAGTCAACCGTCAAGGACAAGAGGTTGTCAAAGCGTCGAAAGCTCGCATGATGCTGCGCATTAACCAACTATTTCAAAACATGGAGACAATTTTCCAGTTGTAGGAAGCTATTGTAGACGATAAAACATATAAATAAGTAGAGAATGAAATAGATAGTCTAGAAACTGTTGGAGCGCTGATGAGCAGTTGGTAGTAGTACGTACTGTTGGATTCCTCATGCCAACTTTAGCAGTGTACATCATCACAATAGTGACTGCACTGATAGAAGAACTGCTGCGGTCTCATGCAGTAAGGCCTGAGCTTGAGCTCGATCGGTAGAGACGACAGTTGTGGTGATCCATGGCTGTAGCTCTTTCTGCTTCGCCTCGACCTGGTCGTGAAAGATTTGCGTTGTCTGACAATCTATGATAAGAGTAGCATCAAGTATGGTGAGATCATGGAAGCACCCACCTCTCAAACTATCCCGGATCCCTTCGAGCACCTGAGTCTCTTCTTTGTCCAGGTTCACCTCGTACGTGCTATACGATCTCACTTTTGTCGTCTTGACTCTTGACCTTAGCGCCGAAGTCCTAGATTGCATGACGTCATAGCATAATACAGCGCATACTGGCAGATGACAGGATCTGGGTGGGAAGTGATACAAGGGGTCAAGTCAAACGGTGCAAACGCAAGCCTCGCAGACGGCAACTCGACAAGGTTCTCAATTGATATATTCATCTACTGCTGCTCACAGTGGAAGCTCGATATCTATCTGGTGCATATTCTTATGAATGCATGGATAGTGTCGTGACAGTTACGATACATCCACGAGGATTGTGCAAAAATTCCAAGATTAAATCGGCAAAGTACAACTACGCATACAGATATAGCAACGAAACGCGGTATGAGTTCTTTAACGCATCTTGACAAACTGTGTTCTAATCATAGAATACCAGAGCTCTCAGCTCGATGGATTCCCGAGCCGGCGTTCCCTCTGGAGTGTTCGGGTCTTGGAACCCAGTATGAGGGGTCAACCTCGCGACACTGCCATCTTGTATCGAATCAAAGCTGAGACCCTTTCAGCACGACGGAAAGCTTCCTCGAATTGCTTCGCTCACCATTTGATAAGAACAAACTCATCCGGGGTCATCGCCTTCATGTATTTCCACTGGTGGTTCGGGTTGTATTTGACTCCAAATGTCTCACCCTCGCGGTCACGGTATAGAAGAGCGACAGGCACCAAGTCTTTCTCCACATCTACACTGCGGAAGTCGCATAGTGCAAGCGGCCAGTCTACAGCTGCATACGATATAGGACGCCAAAGGTTTATGATTTGGAAGCGTCTGCGAAGGAGGGAAGGAGCTTCTGTTGGCGGGAGGTGCCTATGAACACGAGCAATGGACGACGCAGTAGTTTGGTCCACATGAACCTCGGAGACTGGTTGACGTTTCTGTGGGTCATCACCTGCCTCGCCTGGGCGACGGCGACGAATAGCTGTGACATGAATTGAGGGTCAAGACCTCGTTTCAAATTAGTGGTCAACTTACTGTGATCGAATATGACAATGTTGGTCGCTCCCGTAACCCTTTTGATGAGGTCGATACTCTCAGGATAGTATTCGCGTTCAACTTCACCATCATTCAAGAAGCTGGTGTGCTTCGCTGCTTCTCGCCCATACTGAAATCCTGCATTGTCAAGCTTGTAAAGTTCCTCCTTCCCGCGCACGTCCTCAATTTGCATGTCATGCGGCTCCTGGGTCCAGTTGCGGGGCGGCTTTGTCGTGCTGCTATCTGCGTAGATTCTATTGTGAGGCCGAGAGCCGTCAAGTGGAGCAGTGAAGTACTGGAGGTTGCTGATGGTGTCAGAAGCCATGGTTAATTCGTTAATGCTGGATGTAAAGCGGAATGGAAGTGTCTTCCGTATCACGAGCAAGTTATATCCTACTTATATGTTTTTAAAGCTTCAAGGGCCGAGAAAGTCGCTTGGCTTACATATCACATTATCAATTCTCGTGGCCCGCTGATTGTTAATATAGATGAAAACATCTCATAAGCATGACGCCATCGAAATGCGGGTATCCATATCCAAAGTCCCCTGGATCATGGACGGTTCCACACAAGCAATTGAATATGGCGATAGGCTCGCTTCGGAAGTACATCGATTGAGGCTGCAGCAAACTGTTACGAAGTAGTCAGTACAGCATCCACCAGAGAGGATGCATATGTCTGACACGGTAGTATACCTTGTATGATGCAGCCGTGACAACAACTGGGGGCGGCATCAAATGATTCCAAGCTCGTCTTGCTGTATGGATACCAGTAAACTCCCGACCCGGAACGAAAGTACCGGAATAGGGTTCTGATGTCTGTTCCCTTCGGGAGCGGTGTTGTGAAGGCTCACCGGCTCCAAGATAAAAGTGTCTTATCTTGGAACGACACCTCACACAACCATAGACTTCCCCATCGATCGTGGGTCCCAAGTGTCGGTGCGTCGCTCTGTTCGGGCTCGCACTGCTACTCCCATTGACATAGGTTCAGGAAGGAGATTCCTACATAGCACTAGATGGACGAGCGGTTGGGGTAGCGGCAAGCCCCCTGATGAGACCTTTCGCCGGGTCGAAACCGTTGTACCTTCCCGCCTTTCCAGCTTCCCTCTTGCCTAGCTGACAGGTCCCTATCCTAGGAGACGGACGACTGCAGCAAGGACAAAGGAATGCGGTCAGCCCAGCGACGCTCGCTTGGACACGGCAGCTGTGGCTTCGCTTTCCTAGCTTCTGTTAAAGCAATGAGGCAATGACAACAAAAAGAACGGGAACGAAATGAATAGAAGTACATGAAAACAATCGTACCACTAGGAAGATCGAACGCACTAACTCATATATGACCACGTACACCTCCTGGAGCCAGTGGGTCCCATTGATCGAAGCTGACTTCCCCAAATATATCTGAAGAATGGGCACATGGAGAGACCTGGAGTTTCCGAAGCAATTCCGAAGTGCCTCAAATGCAATTCAAATGTAAACCGATCTCGGGTTAGACCTGTAGTGGCTAGTAGCTGAGCGCTGATGGAAGAGCTCAGAATGCAACGCATTGCAACTGGCACAGGCGCTACAGAATCGAATCAAGACAATTTTAGACAGAATGACCTAAACTTTCAAGTCAACTCAACCGCATGTCGGAGTTAGAAATAACTTTTACTCGTCAATTCATGATCATAAGTAGTCCGATGATGCTTAACCGTGTACTACTCAGAGTCAGTATGTGAGCCATCTCCTACTTCCGTCATGCATCATGGGGCCTGTGCTCCAATTACATACACAGTGCGACCATCATGATCCATATATCATAATCAAATCATCATGAGCAAGGCACCCTCCGCCGAATCTGCTAGATCTAGTAAGTCACACACTGTGATCACGGCTGTGGTGCTGTGCACTGTAGTACTTATTTTCAACTGTGACTTGCTACATTCATTCACCTGTTGGGCCACACGAGATATGTCAGACTCAGATTCCTTCGGTCTGCAGCTAGCCAAGGTAATCCAGTCGTGCTCTGTCCGCAACCCTTCTCTAATGTCTCTTGTCAATCAAGTACACTAACGGTAAGGTCAGGCTGATGACAACGTTTATCGTTATTCACGAACCCGCTTTACTAGCCGCCGCATTAACAGTCCTAGTAAGTTATATCGTTTCAGTCTCGTCAATAATAATTCTGATGCATCACCAGATTTATGACTACTTTATCACGTTACACTCTGAAGTCAGAAAAAATCAGCCACCCCATACGTTAGTGCTGATCTTTCTTGTAGGTTCAGTGGACCTGTGGACGGAAGTGGGGAATTGTTCGCACTACCTTTACAGTTTCGCGATATGTGCCTTTCGCTGGTGCAGTCATGACTTTGTACTGTGAGATACTTACGCCAGTGCGCACTACTATGCAAAAGCTGATTCCTGACCAGCCGCTGTCAAGATATGGGGCACGCAAAATGTGTGTACATCTTCTATCTGTGCAACGACGATTACCCACTACAACTCACATCAATGCAGTGTCTGCCATTTAATGATGCTGTCAATGGTTGGTCCAGACAATTTTCATTACACGGATTTGCAATGACATTTGCAGGCATGCATTTCTTGGGAATCATTGCCTCGGAAGGTTTGGCTTTTTCATACGACATTACAGCGTGGATTTACATTCACATGCAGGATTATTGATTGCCAGGATCTACGGCTTCTCTGGCAACAACAACATTTGCCTGATCGTTCTTCTCTCTTTTAGTTCGGTACAAATGATATATCTATTTCCCTTAAGCACCACTGACTCGCGTGGCGCAGGTCATCTTGGCGATGGCAGTGATTCTAAGTGCTGCCCCTATGAATTTGAATATCCCAAGAGGTAAGGTCTCAAGGTTCATATCCTAGTCTTAGTATTCATTATCTTTCAGTCTCCCCGCCTTGCGTGTTCGAGGGGGCTCGTAGTAGTGCCCTTCCGTATGGACTCTTATTGTTCTTCGAGATTGGTAAGGCGATCATTAATTCAAAGTTCTTTACATTACATGTCACTTCTAGTTCTCATGTCCACCACCGCATTTTTGAGATATCGACACTATTTTGGTTCTCATAGCCCGCTGATGAGGAGTATCTATCGTGATGGACTGCTCTACATGTTCTGCATCATGAGTATGAATACCATTAAGTTGTTAATGTTGTGCTGACATCTCTGTAGTGGTATCTGCAGCCAATGTGATTGTCATCGCTGTGCTACCTGTGAGTTCTTTCTTTGTTGACTTGATCTCGACGAACTGAGTAAATCCCTAGCTCTCGTTCAGCGACATGCTAGACACGTTAGTTTGGTCGATCATAATGTATATGTATATCGTCGAAGCTTATCCCTCCATTTTAGACCTCAGATTGTTATGCATAGCGTTCTTGCTTCCCGCATACTATTTAGTCTTCCAGTGAACAAAGTGCCGGCCTTCCCCACATATCAATCGACGCCTCCAACGGAAATGTTATCGTGTCCACACGAGCTTGATGCAATGCCTGGAGGCGGTGAGACAATTGGTGGCGCTAACCACAATCAAGTTTAGACTGCTAGTTCTGCAGGTAACACGACATTAATCAGTGTTTGTCATTCGAGTTTGTTGACTATGGATTTTTCACCTTTAGTGCTTCGAACCATGTATCGGTAGCTATGGATGGGTAATTCAATGTGGTTACTTCTTGTGAAATTTCATCCCTCCTGATCACATGGGTATGACACAATGACTATTTTGGAGTGCACTTACGGTTATGATAGGCTGATACCAACTTTAGGGGTAACTTACGAGAGAGTGATCGTAGTAAGACATTGATAACGATTCATGGCATATCGTGGAGGATTTTTAAGTTACTTCAAGGTGTATAAGAATTCTGAGTCTTATATATAACAGCCCTTACCCCTCCCAGCTCCTGAGTACACGATGGCGTCTGCTGCAGACTTCTCTCAACAGGATTTTGATTATATTATCATTGGTATGTCAAGTCATGCCTGTGTGCGGTTTGTTGATATAACATTTTTACAGGGGGCGGAACAACTGGCCTTGCATTGGCCTCGATGTACACACTTATCTTTGTTCTTCTTTTCTTCAAATCTAACTTTGGGATGCTGTAGCCTCTCAACTAATGCTAGCGTTCGCGTAGGAGTCATTGAAGCAGGTCTGAGGAAGGACGATGAGATGATTCTTGTCCCCGGTAAGGGGGGTCCAGTGACTGATTGATCTTGTATTCATGTTTTTTTTTTTCAATTTCTCTCGGTAAAGGCATGATCGGCAAGGCAGTTGGAAGTGAGTGTGGAGGTGTGCTTTAAAGACAGCGCATCACAGTTCGAGCTTAGATCCCGAATATGACTGGAATTTCGTCACAAAACCTCAACCATTTGCTCAAAATCGGGAGATGCCAATCCCTAGAGGCAAAGTTCTTGGCGGTACATCAGCATTGAATTATATGGCTTATTGTCGGTGCGTGCATGTATGCTACGTGCTCGTACGATCAGATGCTAACTTTCGCCTTCATAGTGGTTCCGAGCTCGAGCATAATGGTTAGTACCAGGGGCTATGTCATTCAATTGATGACTTTCATACTCATGTGCCGAAAGACTGGGAGAAACTCGGCATCAAAGGTCAGTAGTACATCGTTCAGTATGGAACGGAACACATTGCCGATTTCACTCGTTTAGGATGGAATTGGAATACTATTAGTGATGCAATTAAATCTGCTGAGGCTTGGAGCCCTCCAACTCGCCACGCCAAGGCGCACCACGCAGATAATGTTGCGAAAAATCATGGCAGGTTGGACTGGTCATGTTGTGGATGCAAATCTGTGTTGATGCTTCATTCCAGGTATGGCTATGTCAAGACGGCTGCATACAGTTACTATTATGATCTCGTTCTGCCATTTTTCGCGACCATGAATAAGTTGGGTGTGGTCACGAACCAATCTGAAGTGCGTTTGAATATTGTCAAAGTAAACATAATTGAAGTTGTTGTCAGGCCTCCGGGGATGTTATAGGCATTTGGACGTACACAGCGTCTATTGATCCTCAAACCAATACACGCTGTTACAGTACAAATGTGAGGGGGCAGAAAAGGTCATTTTGAAATATTTGACGCTGAGTTATTCTTCCAGGCGTATTATGATCGGGTTTCTAACCGACCAAACATCGTTGTACTCACTGGTGCACAAGCCTCTAAAGTGATTTTCAGACAAACCTCCAGCAGTGACTTGCAAGCTACGGCAGTTGAATATCATAAAGGGGGGCGAACTTACAAAGTCCCTGTGCACCGGGAAGTGATCATATCGACTGGTAAGTGTCTATTGTGATGGTTGAAATGTTAACCCAAATGATGAGGTAAGGTGCTCTGCAAACCCCCCAGCTCCTAGAACTTTCAGGTGCGGCGCTCAAGCTATAGTATCAGATGCTCTGCTTAGTTTCCAATTTACATTACCAGGGATCGGGAATCCCGACCTCTTGCGTAGACTGAATATTCCCTTAAAAATTGATTTACCTGGCGTTGGCGAAAACTTGCAGGTCGGTGCCACCTCCAGTTGAGAAGAAACTAGAGCCTGATACCTGCCTTAGGACCACCTCACGGTATCCATGGGAGCCGAGCTGAAAGGCTCGCATGAGACCACGGATGACCTCAGTTCAGAAACCTTTGCTCAACGAAGACTAGAACAATATCGTCTTTCCAGAACAGGGATGCTCAGTAGCACACTTTCTACCCTGGTATTCATTCCATCGTCATCTTTCATCCCACCCGACAAGATGCAGAGTATATTGTCGACCATGGACGAGGCCCTGAAATTACCGCAAATCCAAAACTCGCCCTGGAAAAAATGGTACGACGTCCAACGCGCCTGGCTGGAGAACGATGGTATTGCCCAGTTAGAGGTGATTTTATTCCCTTGTGCGTCTTTTTTCGGTCACGTATGGATGTGGTGTTAATCACCCACAGCTTACACCCACGTCGGGTGCACAAACGAAAAAGCTAAGCATTACATGATATCGGTCTTCCTGCAACATGCTTGGAGTCGAGGACATGTCTGTTTGTTTTTCTTCAAATTGCTACTTGAACTCATGCTCCACCACAGGTGCATGCGACTTCCACGTCTGTGTTGGATTCACCAGAGATTGACCTGGCAATTCTCGATTCTCTGGGGAACATTGGTAAATGAATAATTATTTCCCGCAGACAGACCATTGAATCTTCTTCGAGATATGATGATGTTTTTGGAGGCCGTAAAATATGCTTTCAAGATCATGGAGACAGGGGCTCTGGGCGACTTGACTGCGGAAATCATTGAACCTAAACCTTCTTGGTCGGATGATGAACTGATGAATTACATCCGCTCAAATGTCGGCAGTGCATTCCATCCTATAGGTGGGTTGTGTAACTTGAAAGCTGAAAATCTTTCTTATGCAAGTTACCCTTCGAAAGGGACGGCCTCGATGCTCCCTCGATCCGCCAATGGTGTCGTCGATAACGAACTGAAGGTCAAATTTAACCTTGAGTATAATTGTCTGCGAGACGAACTCACCTATTTTCTACAGGTGTATGGGACAACCAACTTAAGAGTGGTGTGTATATGTCTATTGACAAACTGAGCTCAACTTCATTAACATGCACTTCACAGGCGGACGCCAGCATCTTCCCAATCGTAAGTCTGAAAGTTGTTACCTTGCACATACTTCTACAGGTGATCTTAGCACTTGGGAACTCATCCTCAAGCCACGCTTTATGGGTAAGCCGTTAACGAGGATCTTGTGACTTGCTCTGAGAAGATCTTTCTAGGGTGGCTCATAAAGCCGCGGAAATCATCCAAACCGGCGAAAAAGCCAAACTTTGATATCCTCGATGGGAAAGTATTGTTCGTGGACGGCTATTTATACAAGTGTTATTGCATAGATGTCTCAAGCACCTATAGTTCCTGTACATGTCTCAATCAAGTCGATTACACAGTAACCCCTCACAGGAACATATTGCTTAGTGATCATCTTGATCACCTCTTGAGCAACCATGCCGCCTAGGAAAGCTGCGGTGTTGGGCAGCTCGGAAAAAGGTGCCCGAGCACTAATACAGTGACATGAGCTATAACTTTAAACCAAGATATAGCCCTACTCACATCTCACCAATGGCATCGTCAGCCTCATCAGGAAGCTCAGTGTACTGTCCGACAATGGACTGAATCTTTGCGCGAATGGACTCTGCCGATGGTGACACCGAGGTGTCGCCCGCTTGAAGCAACGAAAGCGCAGAGAGTGCTAGATGTATGCATGTCTCCTTTGGCATCGTGGATAACGACTCCCCTTACCCAACAGACGAAAGTGAGCAGTCTGAGTCAATGCAAGATACCAAAGTGTTACCTAGAGCAGCTTTGTCTTCATCGAATGTACCCCAAGGTTTGCCTCTAAGAACGACCAGCGCATGCGCATTCTTGACAAATGAATCAACCATGGCGTCGTCGACTGGTACTCGTAGATAGCTCTTGAAAACCTGCCTTTCTTCCTCCGCCCTCGTTTTGTAAAGTCGCTGCAGATGTATGTAGTTATGGGTGTCAGACTTCATATCTGGTAGGGTTGATGTAAGAGGGAGCGTGTGTGTGTCGCATTGTTCCGTGTACTCCTTCAGGGCAGCAAGAAGATGGAAGAAAGGTGACTGATTGCTGTCCATGGCTTCAATGGATAGCGCAGGGTCACTAAAAAGGGCCGTGATTTCCGAGGGAACCTAACGGAACAGTTATGCCAAAACTCGAGGTAGATGGAACAACGAAAACCTTGGTTTCCGTCCAACATCTGTATGCCTGTGTTTCTGCTTCGTCGAAGTTTTCTTCGTCCCCTTTCACCTTCAGCGCGAGGACGCCTTTCTTGAACTGTTGTCGTTCTTCGTACGATTTCGGTAGACTACCACCATGCTGTATGATCCCTCATGAACATGCGTTCCACCTGAACAAGGACAAACTTACAGATTTCTTCCAATCCTCAAGCGCACGAACTAAAATCACCACGTATGGTATGTGTCCGTGCTCTGTAGAATCCATCTTATCAAACTCCAGCGACAGCGCGTGTTCTCTCAAAGCTGGGAATGGTTTGTCGATGCGGAGAGAAGGAGATATTTCCGAGTGGCTCTCGATGACTTGAAAACGTCATAAGCATATTCAAGAACGCAGATCCGTACGTACTTGTGTGTTCATGAAATTGAATATAGAAATCTGCCAGGAATCCAGCTGACCGGACGACCACAAGAGGCGGGTATTTCGCATCTTTCCAAAGGAGTGCAGAGAGCTCATTCAAGAGTGTATGATCTAGGTTATGGGCAATGACGATAGTGAACGAAGTGATCCACTCGGGGTGTGCCTTGAGGATGCTCCCGAGAGTTCTAGTGTCTGCGCGACCTTCAACGCTGTCATTTAGCTCGCCCAGAAGCTGGACAGCCTCCTCTGCTCTAGATTTTCCAATACTATTGTATCCTTCTAAGAAGAAGTTATTCCCGGCATCAGAGTGTGACACCTTGGCGTGATCAAGGATAGTGAAGTGCCCGATGCCAGGAAGAACAAGGTTCTTCAAGATTGAAGTCGAAGTGGCGGATCCAGATATTAATAGTACCCGAGAAGACTCTAATGCACTCTGTCCGGTTGCTGCCCACAGACTTGTTCGCAAATGTCAATTGGGCCTCATGTGTATAGTTCTCCTGAAGTAATCTTACCGGAGCTGACGATCATATCTTCGTGTTTTGGTGTCTGGCGCAGACCTACGTCTGGTCAGCCGACAAGTCTTATTTTGCTAAAGAGATCATACTCTATTGCAGTGGTTGCAGTCTCGATGTCCTGAGAGTCCTGACTAGACATGATGGTCGAAAGTAAAGACTGTAGCTGAAAGTGGCAACTGATAAGTAAAGCTGACGCATCGACGCGTACAGTCACACATTTGTCACATTGTGACGTCCGTGTCTCTTTGACCTTCACCATGACGGACACGCGTCAGTTCGGTGATCTTGCCACTCAGCTCGTCGCGGAATCTCGTAGATCGACCCTAACAGACACTCTTCTCAAATACAACGATAGTCTTGTCCGATCCATCATCCGGGAACAACGCGATCTCGAAAAAATGACTGAAACCAGTCAGAACGTCACTCCGGCGATGCTCATCTATCAAACAACCATCGTACGAAACAAGAGATGTCTCCTAGCATATCACAAGCACCGTATGGATAGACTGCGCGACATGTATTGGACCGCTGGAGGCGCTTTACCTCATATCCTGAGCAATCAGGATATTCGCAGCAAACTCTCTCCTCATGAGGTCGACTTCCTTCGCCAGTACAGCACATCTGTGATGGACTATCGTGCTGGTTTTTCCAACGAGCTCGATATCACAGCCAGTATCACCCATCCGCCCAAAGACTTACATGTGCTGGTTCATGTTATCAGGGATTGTGGGGTCATACAGACAGAGCT
The DNA here is from genome assembly GCA_016628565.1 of Suillus placidus. Taxonomy (NCBI): domain Eukaryota; kingdom Fungi; phylum Basidiomycota; class Agaricomycetes; order Boletales; family Suillaceae; genus Suillus; species Suillus placidus. The sequence goes on from JABBWD010000211.1 coordinate 27,351, forward strand.
TGGGTCCATCGATTTTCAGAAGGGGCAGAGATTCATGGTTAGGAGGGCTGATATCGAACACCTCATTGTGCAAGGTTATCTTGAGGAGGTTTGATAGTGCGTTGCATATTTTTCGTTAACAGAAAGGTTTTGATCATGTGGATGATCAGAAAGGAAACACGTGGCGGTGTTTATTTCTGGCGCTGCCAATGCCAAACAATCGGCACTTTGTCAAACGTGCCTACGCGTTGCATCAAGTACCTCCACCATGATGCGGCGTGGTTTTCTCAATTACTCGAGATTATCATCAAGCGCATTGATCTCACAAAATCGCTTTACTTCATCTCCTAAATATCTGTCTACACATTTACGGCGGTTGTCAACCGCAACTCCTAAAGCTTCTCCGTCCCTTGCCGTCCAGCCAACAAACGAACACTATGATATCTTTTTTTCTGAGGGCCCTAGTCCTCCCATGTTTACGCCAAATAAAAGGGGCTCCGGCGGTTCTGAAGACATATCCGACCGTGAATGGCAAATCCGGACAGGTCAGTCTGGCATGCTACCCTTGGGAGACACACTGATGCTACAACCAGATCTCCCTATAATCATCATCCTTTTTAATCGTTGGTTGCCGTATAGGCCGCGCTATCTATATCCTACAGCAAACGCTTTCTGATTTCTTCGATGTTGGCCTTGTCTCAAGCATAGACCCCACAAAGACACCGGCTCTCGTTGATTCAAGAGAATCGGATTCGCTGGAGGTAGAAAACATTTACAGTCCCAAAGTAAGGTTGACGTACACGCCCCCTGCTGCCCTTCCCTCGCCATTTCCAAGAACACTTGGCCTGGAAGGTTAGTAATGTGCCTATATTACGTTCCTGCCATTCACGATAACTTTCCTCAGGGCTGCCGCTGTACCTAGCTTCGTCTGTCTTTATCAGGCACACAATGAGAACATTGTACTCAGACCTTCGCGTAGAGCTACGCAAGGTGGCGGTGCAAGGATCGCCGTCCGCGTATTCAGAAGGCGCTGCAGCCGGAACCCAGTTGAATCACCAGCGAGACAAGAGTCTTTTCATTGGCCTGGATGTGTATGGCACGACGCGCGTCAGCGGTGGCGTTGGGCAATGGCAGATGTCAGGGTCTTTATCATCAGCATTGATTCTTGCTGACATGATCAAGTAGAGACTCGACGTACAGCTTTTCGCCAATTTCTGGGCTGATACAGACGCATACCATCAACTCCATACATCCAGCGCCGCATCAGGCTGCATATGACGCGCTAAGAGCGTCGCTCAGTAGTGTGTTTGGCTTCGGCGGGCCAGGGCCAGGGGATATTCGACCAGGAGAGGTCCAGGCGGTTAATAGCGATAAAGGGTGACCTAGACTTGTCTTGTGTATTTTCCGCGTTCATTTCCTCGCCTGTATCTATTGCCTCACTAACCAAGAGATGAGCTTTACGATCCACGTCCTGTCGTCGGCCGGCGTGAGAGTCGGCGGATAGCGTATATCCACATCCACCACTTGTTTCCATCATCAAGCTGATGTCAAGTCAGACTTATAGAAGACGGAAGAGAGATCTGAGACAGTCTGTCTGCTTGCACACAAGATCTATGAATTATAATGCAGGACTCGAGTATCGGCGAAGTCCGGCTGGCCCTGACAGCGAATGTGCTGGCGGTAACGGGGCACGGTGGCTTGAGAACCTGAGACTTGCTAATTTGATGCGGTATTATTGTTGAACTCTTGGCTGCAAATTGAGAGCTTGTGAGCCCTCTGACTGATGGGCCTCTTTCAAAAACATCCAAGGCTATGTTCAGACAGTGAAGCAGTACATACTGGATCACGATGATCAGCTAGCAGCGCTCTTTTTAATGATAATTACTTCAGATCATGATCCATATATCGGAATCCGGGAAATGTACAGGGAACGGTTGCCATGCATTGGTCCCGTTGACCCAAGTATAGAATGCATATGTATTATAATCAAGTTTGAACTCGTTCTCAAGTTGCTCCACCTCTTTCATCTCACATCTCTTCACCTTGAGCTCGCCGCCGACCTCGTCTTTCCTTGATTGCACACTCATTTTTTACAATCGTTCACGCATTCTTTCAAACGCAATGTTCACCAAAGTAATTGCTGCTATCCTCGCCTTGCCCTTGGTGGCACAACGTTAGTATTTTATTTTTTAAATCCGCCTTTACGGTTGGTTCATCACCGATTTTTTTTCCTGTTTTGTTGTTTTGTAGTTGTTTCCGCGGACACCTGCACTCGCACCTACTCCGCTCAGGCTGGTGATATCTGTGACAGTATCTCGGCAGCCAACAATGTTTCCACGTACGCCAAGTCCCAGCCCTTGTTGAAAGTCCTCTGCTAATAATTTTCTTCCTGCAGCTACCAGTTTGCTGTCGTCAATGTCGGAATCATCGATGAAGCATGCGACAACCTTGTCGTTGGCCAGAGTTACTGCCTTGGATGGCAGGGACAGGACTGCATGACCACTTATGTAGTCCAGCAAAACGATGATTGCGACATTATCTCCTCCGCCGCAGGCATCAACACCACCATCCTCTATGAAAACAACCCGCAGATCGATGATTATTGTAGCAATATTTACATTGGAGAGGTACTTCAATATTTTCCAGCTTCATCGCAGTCTCTAAAGGTCTCGTTTAGGTATTGTGTACAGCAAACACTGTCCAAGTTCCTCCTGCTCCCGCTGGAACTACCCCGGCCACGTCTATTCCTCCAACCGCTACTCCTGCCAACCCCGACGGCGACCTCCCTTGGTGTGACGAGTAAATTCCTTGACCTCCACCATCCTGCTGCACTTTTGAGTGTATTTCGCACGGATTGCCAACTGTGATCAACTGTGATGACAGGCTGGTCGCGTCGTCGCTTTGGTCACCTTATTCCCTTTTTTCATTTTGAACTTCATATCACCTTGTTTTTCACAACCAGAGCTACCCCCAGTGGTGGTATACCCAGCAATAGTAACTTCATCTTTGCACTTATTGCCTGTTCATTACCTTGAATCCTTCGCATGTGGTAATTCTGGAAATTCCTCTTACATTCGAGGGAATAGATCACGGTCTTATGGGGCTTGCCCTTGTGATGACCATTTACATACGCCGTTGCCGTCGGTGTGATGAGGATACTCAGGAATGCGGCAGCGCTGTGCCCGATATTCGTTCGTCTGTAGGTAAGTGTGGGAGGCTTTTCTCACTCAAGCCAGATTCGCCAG
>JABBWD010000212.1:0-30171 GCA_016628565.1 Suillus placidus
GCCGGTGCCTCCCCCACTATGCCAGCACTGCCGCCCGCACTCTCCTAAGACCTAACATTGGCCGGCTTCTCATTCCCTCGAGGAACTTCAAGACCCTGACTTTCAGCATCACCCTTCCGCATCCTCTATGATGTAATCTTGCAGGGAAGTTAAAACTGGCATTTTGAGCAGGGACTTGTGTAGCAAGCGCGAGCCACCACTTGTGCTTCGTGCAGGGCGTCGAATACCCTTTGGTGCAGTACAAATTATTCGAAACGCCCCCACATTCGCGTGATGACCATCCCGAATTTGTGAGTCCAATTTATGTCTTTATTTCTCGCCATCCCGCTGATGGCTGTTTCAGCACTGGTAGCAACCACACTCAACTTTCCTCCCTCCCAGCGGTTCCGATATCTTCAGAACTTCCATCCACCATAAATCGTGACTTAGTGCTCCAGCGCAGCATTTGTCCTCAATTGAACAAAGATTCCCCTTCGAATTCATATCTATAGAATGGTACACTAGACCTGTACGAAACATCAATTCATTCATCGTGTACCCATCCCCAAAACTTTAAACATGTGATCACACGCTAAATTTCTACGTCCTCGTATTCGCGCGAGCCATACGTCAAGGCAAAAGGGAAGTTTCGGCTGTCTTATAAGATTGAATGGCACACTTAGACTGCACCACAAACTAGGCGTGCCCACCGCAACCTCCCTCCACTGTCGACATATTATGGTCAACAGGACGGGGGCCAGCTTCGATGCGGGCGACAAGTACTTGTTTTCCGGGAGACAGTGAACGAAAATATGGGATAAGACTTCAAATGGTAAACGCCAAGAGGTGATACGAGTCCCTTGTGCAACATGATGGACGAGATGACCTTTCCCTTCTGTTTAGTCAGTTGTCGGTGAAGATGGTTGATTTTGTCGATGACTGTTTGCAGACTTGAAATGTCGTGCAAAGTTGTATCTAGCTGCTGCTGGCGGTCGGTGATAATGGCACGGATGCTCTGGTCTTTAAGCTCGATCGCGCAGTGGTTGGGATTGGGGAAAGTGGTTCGGGAGTATGGTGTTTCGACGTCTGGAATCTGGTGATGATCAATGATGTTCGCATCGGATACATCTACATGGACAAACCATTGCTTGTGAACGAAGCTGTTCGAAGCGAATGGTTATTATTCGCAGAGAAGAGTGCACTGTTTGGAACTTTGGCACTTACGATGATCTGCAGTGCACTAATGATCTCCGAGGCCGGCGAGAGATTGACGTTTTCTTTTGAGTTGACTGTCCGCATCATGATGTTGCTTGCTGGCGCCGTGAGGGTCAACGTTCGATGAAAACTTGAACACGAGGCTGGAGAGCTGAATAAGTCTCGCTGGTTTCAGTTAGACGCCTGCCAGTTTCGCGATTCACGACTATAGTCTACAATTGATTGATGGGTTGCCATCTAAGTACTACTACATAAGTATAGCGCAAGCCCGTTATCGTTCCAGCGATTTCGTGAAATATGTACATAGTAACGATTCTCTACATAGTAACGCTCTACATAATGATCAAGTCAAAAAAAATTGAGGAACGCATAGGGTCTGCAGTTAAGTCGATGAAAGGAAAAAGGGTAGCATATTCTACCGACTGCTGAAACGTCACCATCACTCCACCGCCAAAGATCAGGGTCTCGAGGGAACACTTTGACCGTGTCAAAAAATCCTTGAAGTCTTCATGAGGCCATTGCCCGAGATTGCGAACTTCGAGCGCGCGTAGATTTGGGAGCATGATGGCATTGAACAGTCCAGAGTCCAAAGGCAAGTCCCCGGATATGCGCAAGGATTGAAGCTTGTCATGCGCCAATGTTTCCGAGGTCTCGATCTCCGTGAATATTCCGACCATCGTCAAGGACGAGAGGTTCGGACATAAGCTGAGCAAGCGCGGGAAGGAATCTAGTCCATCTACCACGATATCAAGTTCTGTGAGACCGGCCCACGCGAGAGGATTGAAGCCAGATAATATCTCGAGGTCAAACCACATGTCCATTAACTGCAGACTGCGCAAATTGGGCGGCAATTGCGCGATAGACTGAGTGACGGCTAGTTCAGAACCGGAATGCTTGTATATAACCAGCTCCTCTAGTGCACGGAAGTCTGACATCACTAAGGCGCCGGCACCCGAGAAAAACTCAAGAGTCAGAGACGATATTTGATCGACGTATGGCTGGAGCAGGCTTCGTAGCTCCGTCCAGTCGTTGTTATGATACTCGAGTGCCAACGAGAGCTGCCGTCCTCGTGATCGCTTGAGGTAGGAGTCGTAGCAGAAAGCTCTCTGCTGCCAGTCACCTTCCCCGACTTCCAATCGCAGCCTGCGCCATAGACCCGGCATGTCAACAGCAACCTCCCTCCATCGTTGACATACTGTGGTCAACAGCATCGGGGCCAGATATGGCGCAGGCGTCCAGTGTTCGGTTTCTGTGATGCAGTAAAGGAAGATTTGGGCGAGGATTTCCGTGGGCAGGCGCCAAAAAGCTGATGAAGATTCCCCGTGCGAATTGGAATTGTTGGACTGCACAATCTTGACATTCTCTTCAATGAGTTGCCGGCGACGATAGCTGACACCGTTTTTGCGTGACACCTCCCACTGTTGAAGTGGATGTTAATTATTATATCAGATGCCAATGTTCCAAAACCGAGCACTTACAATGTTCTGCAAGACGCCTGCGCCTGCTGATGAATCGTCGTTGGAGTTGAATGATTGCATATTAACGCGAAGGATGTTGAAACTTGAGATGTTGGGGATCGAGATTGTAATTCTGATGTTCCGTCAACTGTCGCGTCCCTATTTAAATGATGACGCTTCGCAAACCACAAGTCCACAACCACAACAGACACACCTTCCTATTGTAGTTTCTCATAGCGTGTCTTGGACCAACCACATCTAGAGACATTGCATTGTTGCAAAGGGGTCAATCCAAGCGACTGTGTAATCTGTGGAAGGATGATCTCGCTTACCAGTGGCTTCGACACACTTAGCCAGCACCACTAAGCCATCCGAGACCTTTTGTCTTATGCGGGCGACAACTGAAGCTCATAGAACAGTTTTGTTGAGCTGTGACCTTTATTTCGCCCTATTGTAGCAAGGTGCGAAGGTGCTCACAAAAATCAGGCTTTGAGTCTCTCTCAAGTTGGCACCTCTCCGCAGTCCTAGCGTGCGCACTGAAGGGTCGATTCCCTGTTCGTCAATCACTTCTCTTCCACTACATTCTTAGTACTGACGCACCTGAACTTCGACAGAGTCACGCTCTTGTTCGAGTTGTAAATAATACATCATTTGCCGCAATATAGACTCGGACGCAGGCTCCGAGTTAACATTGAACGGTTGACAATGTGCTCCCCAAGAAGAACGAGCGTACTGGTTGTCACTTTGGCAATGACACTGCCTGAGTCATAGCTGTGATCCGAGAAGCGAAGAGAAGCAAATGTGATGGATGGAGGGTGCAATGGACAGATTGAGGCATGCAGAAGGGGCGTGTTCAGGTATATATATGCAAGACGGCGCCTAAGGCCAACAACTGTTCTCACATTCAAGAATTCATCACTCTTTCAGTTCTTCGCTGCTAACCTCTCGCTAACACCAAATTCTCATCTGGACTTCCAGTGTGCATGAGCTGACGTATCAGGGGGCCCATCTTTGAATCATTAACAGTGTTAGTCATATGGTACATCGACACCAGGAGACCTCACCCTCGCACCGTTAAACGTATCCAAAGAATACCTTGCCCGCACTCAACTACATCACGGTTTCACTGGCGGAGACGTAGCTATGGCTTCCACATCGACGAAGGTACCCGGTACAAAATCGATTCTGACACCATCAATGACTTTGAAGGGTCACGGATTATGGATTCGATCCATATCCTATTTTCCGGACGGCCAACGAATTATCAGCGGATCCTATGATAAGACCACTCGGCAATGGGATCTGAAGGCGGGCAAGGAGATTAAGGAAGCGCGGGATGTTTGCGAGGAGGAGGTATGGGCAGTGGCGGTATCAAGGGATAGTCGATGGGTTGTCACTGGTGGTGGAGATCACGATCGTCCGGAGCTGAAAGCCTGCGAGGTTGAGACTGGGATTGTGAAAAAACTTCGAGGCCACTCTCGCAGGATATCACCTACATTGATATCTCTGCAAACAACACGTTGCTGGCCGCCGAGCAGGTCGTGGGACGAAACAAGGCGGATATGGAATTTGGATGGCAGACTTGTAGCAGCTTGGTCCGTTCGAAAGTTTTGATTTGGTGGGTGCAGTGCGATTCTCAACAGACTCAAAGAAGCTGGCAGTCAAATCACTGAGTCAATTGTGGGGAAGTGCCTGGAGGTCTGGGATGTCCAATCACAGACATTGGATCTGAGGAGAGGGGAATGGAAGACTGGAGGGCACACGCATGCGCCAGTATTCTGGACGAACAAAAACATCTTGGCTTCATTCAGTTTCGCATGCACAGAGGATGACGATGCCACGACGATCTACGAGTTCAACGCGTCGACGCTGGAGACTATCGGAGCTCCCTTTGAAGGGCACACCAAAATTATCGTTGGTCTAGCACTCTCATCTGATGGCGCTCTCCTTGCTAGCACTTCCTTCGACGACACCATCAAGCTCTGGGCTTTTGAGTCGCGCCAGCTCCTTGCTTCCTTCGACGTTCAGAATCCTAGGGTCCTTATCCTCTCACCCAATTCGCGCCAACTAGCTTACACGACATCCACCGGAGATGCTTACAAGATCTGCATCTGCAACATCCCGCTCGACGTCCTTGCTCAGGCCGGTGTAAGAAAAAACTGCAAACATCTACTTTTCGTGTGCTAACATTCCCTTATTATAAACCATCGCACGCAAAAAGCCAGCCCTCAGCGATCTACTAAATGTGCGCGTTTCGTCTCTTACTCGTCACACCACTCACCATCATTGCAGTCTGATGCAACTCGTCGTCCTGCTGCTAGGCACCGCAGACCACCAATACCTATGGTGCAGAGACCTTCGCCGGCAATAGACCCGCAGCAACCTATTTTCGTTCGTCTCAGCAAACTTCTTCGCTTCTCTTCGCGCACGAACTCAGCACGTCCTGATCGGAATGATGAACATCATGGTCCCTTAGATGTGCGCCTCATTCTCTTGTTTCTTTCACATTTGATTTGACGCTTGCGTTGTAGTTCTCTGCTACGCTACCCCTACCCCGCCCACTCTCGGGGCACACCTCAACTCAGGGACGTTCGCATATGAATTCCGGCAAGAACGTGAGTTTCGACCGCTTCCCGTCACATTTTCGACTCACTCTTTTCAGTTTCGACCACTATCAACCACTCAATCGCCCGCCAACGCACCCACCACATTCACTGCCCGTATACACCACCTATCATCCTGGTGGCCCGTTCGTGGAGGTCTCGCACAGACGCCTATCGTCGACGTTCCTCTCGCGCAGGCTAAAGAGGCACGTTCAGTTCATTTTTTCTCATTTTATTCAATGTCTAATGCATGAATCTACAGCGCAACGCTGCAGCAGGTGCTCCCAAAAAAGACAAAGATATAGTACCTATTGAATATCTCGACCCTCCCTCACCGAACCCTGATTCACAACAACCAGCTACAGCGGTACAGCCTGCCACCGGAGAGCATGGAGGCGACCGGTCATGTTTCTGCTTCTAGCGTTGTGTGGTTGACTTTTATGAGTGTTAACTCACATTCAGCGCTCTATGGACGTGGATACTCATGTTCTTTGTAACTTTAGATCTCGCCTTGCCATCAATATTTTTATTCTGGAATCCAGTACATAAATGAGACACGTCTAACACATCCTCAGTAAGCTATGTGCCAATGATGGTTCCTTGCTATTTTATGGTAAGAGCTTCTATCCTTTGTATCCACGCATGCCGATACCTTCGCTAAACATCCCGGAAGTCCTGCGCGCTGATCCGTGTGTTGCTTCTGGTTGGACTAAATAGATTGAGGAATCTGTGATGCGAGAGGCTAAACCACCGATTCGAAGCACAAATGATCGGAGCGATACCATTGCGACGTGATAAACCGAGTGGATCAGGGATGCCAATCGACAGTCCATCTTGGCGAAGGGCAGTGTTGGTAATCGTGGGTGACGATGTTGAGAGGAGATAGCTGAAATTTTGACAGCTTCGCTGATACTTGCGCCGTCGATGAAGTACGGATGAATGTGGCAAACAGTGTCTGGAGGGTCAAGGATATGTTGATATAATTGACGTAGGACTTACCCTTTCGCGCACCCTCACACACACCTCCGCTGATCCTTTGCCGCACCCCAAGAATGCGGTTCTTGTCTGCAGAAAGGCTCGATGTCACGCGTTCGCAAGGGGGAGGCGGGTCAATGTCTGCGTCGAGCGGGTGGTGCCAAAAATACCGTCGATGGTGGTGAAAGCGACATGGAATTAAGTAGGGTGGAAGTCTGCAGCGTGGTTGGCTAAGATCAAGGTATTAGTCTTACAAACAGAAAGCAGGTTAATGGATACTCTGGGGGTACCTCTGTCACTCTACAAGGAATTCAAAACCTAACACTGTAGATAGTAGTTCCAATAAAAATAACTGGAGAATGGGCTGGTGCTGAATGTTTCAGAGGAACTTCTACTGAAACTGCATGCAGTTAATTTCAGTGCTGATTCTGCGGAGTCATGGCGCGTAAGCAGTAGTTTTTGAAGGTGGTTATGACTCGTAGGGAGCATTCTTGCTGGAACGGAGGCTAGCTATGTACCTCGTGTGTTGGGCGTCTATGAAAACAAGGTAGGTTAGCGTGGTAAGGGGGCGTAAAAGCGCACAATACACGCACCTGTGCAGCTTAGATAAAGACACCCACAATACCTCGACCGTGCTCAACACCATCAACCTCCAGTAAAATGTTGCAACTCATTACAAGCACCACACCCCTTCGAACTTTTGAAGGTCATGCACCCGGGACGCCAGGGTAGCATTCGATGTTGCATCCATGTTCACGAACCAAGATTCAGAAACCAACCATTTTCTTCTCTTGGTCAAGGTAGCTCCAATTCATCTCGCATTTTCTCTGCTTAATTCTGTATTTCAGGCAATCACAATCTTCAACGCAGATCAACATGAGGAAGCAATGCTGCTAATCAAGGAGCTGGCTGCCGCTTGTCCAACTACCGATCCTCTCGCACGTCGTGTCGTGGAGGTAAGTGTCATGGCCACGCTTGGTCATCGACGATGATCTTTGCAACTCGCATATTAGGCATATCTACGCATTCAGCTCGGAATCGATGCCTTTGATGGCGCGCGTCACGAAGAAGCCGCTGATCACTTCACTGTCGCTGTCAACTCGGGCGCTTTCTCGTCGAAATACATTCATGAAATATACGAGGACTTGACCGTGGTGCGTCAAGATGATGCATATAGTGCTTTTCACAACTGAGTGCTTTGTTCAGCTCTTCGGCTGGGATCTCGAGTCCTTGTGTCTCACTGCACACCAGAAACGGTGCCAGGCTTTCCTTTCGGCAGGTAAACCTGATGAAGCCCTCGAAGTACACCAATATATGATGCACGCCATTGACGAATCTGCAATGGCCAGCTGCCTCGATTGGTCCAACGGCAAGTGTGAAGTCCGTGATGACATGTAGACTACAATCCTCACCCATATTTCACTCAGCTTTCAAGCAAGAATGCAGCGCGTTCTGTGCTGCCAACGGAGATGTCGCCCTCACTGCGAGCGATTATGACAGGGCTATCGACCTATACTCGGCGGCAATCAACTCGAATTATGCATCTGATGCTGTCTTTGCAAATCGTAGTAAGGCAAAGTTGGGTAAGATGCTATGGATGGAAGCACTTCTCGACGCGCAGAAGGTGCGATGACATCTATTGTTTCATAACACCAATGCTCATTGTGGCGATACTAGGTCATTCAACTCGACTCTTTGTCTTATCTTGGATACAATTTGAAGCACGCAGCGCTTCATGGTGCACAACGCTATGACGAAGCGATCCAGACCTTCCAAACGATGCTCTCGAAATTGGACAAATCTCCCGACATTCAGATACGAAGTAAGCCTCTGATAACGCATTCATCGACATGTTTAACTCTTTCTACAGAACTGCGCCAGCAGTATCTCAGACCCTCTGAAGTAGAACATGCTATTCGACGGGTCATTGATGCCCAACTCGACAATGCTCCGCTCCGTGTCCTCAATACTACCACCGGTCTCTTTTACAATCGAGAGGCGCAGAAAAGGGCCTTCAAAATGAGCATAGAGTACAAGGAGCTTGTGTCATCAACAATCATGCATCCAGACCTCCACATGAAGCGCATCGAAGAAGTGGTCATGACGTACCTCCGATATGCCATGCTATCACACAGGTGGGATGAGAAGGAGCCGGAGTTGCAGGATATCCAGGGAAAGGGCGTGTATGACTCGGAGTTGGATATGGTTAGCGGCATGCCGAAGTTGCGGTCCTTCTGTAAAACTGCTCGTGATTCGAGGTGTAACTGGGCATGGAGCGATACATGCTGCATTAATAAGCGCGACAGTGTGGAATTCCAAGAATCGGTCACCTCCATGTTCCGCTGGTATCACCACTCCGCGCTCACGATTGTCTATCTGTCGGATGTTTCGTCAAAGTCTGGCACACTGGCAACCAGTGATTGGACCACGCGCGGATGGACGGTCCAGGAATTCATTGCTCCCAAAGTCATTCTTTTTTATCAAAACAATTGGACTCTTTATCTTGATGATCACACTCCCAACCACAAGAAGTCCTCCGCAATCATGCAGGAATTAAAGGACGCGACGGGCATAGACCTACCAGCCTTTCCGGCCTTCCGTCCCAGTATGAGTGGCACCCGAGAGAAACTCAGTTGGGCCTCAACCCGCATTACAACGCGTCAGGAAGACATTGCATACTCGTTGTTTGGCATCTTTGGTGTCCGCCTGTTTGTAGATTATGGCGAGAAGCAGGACATGGCTCTCGGGCGGCTCCTGCAGGAGATCGTGGCTCGGTCGGGTGACATCACTAGCCTCGATTGGGTCGGAAAACCATCAGATTTCAACAGTTGTCTACCAGCCTCCATCACTTCATATAAAGCTCCACCATGCAAGCTACCACTCCTATCCGACGATCAAATTCAGTCATCGGTTTCTTCGCTGCGAAAGACGGAGGCTGTGGATTTCGCTTCGAACCTTCATACCAAGCTTCGGGACATGCGCGCTCCTGGCTTCGCAACACAGAGATTGCGTCTGCCTTGTCTTGCATTCAATGTCAGGGAAGTCAGACAGGTACCTAGTCTAGCCTCAGAAGCTCATTTCACATATGGAGTGAAGGCAGATGGGCTTCACGACTTGCTTATCACCACCAAAGAGACCCTATTTCCGTTCTCGCCAGCGAGACCCACTCAGCAAAAATTCGTCCTCGTCCGTCCCTGGGATCCGTCTCTCCTCGAACTACCTGACTTTGCAGGACCACCTAACTTTGTGGAACCGTCTGACTTTGGACAAGATACGGAGAGTGAGGAGGAATATGGGACGCCGCCTTCTTCTCCGTCAGACGACCGGTCCAGTGATTATCCTGTAAAACAGGAGGCGGTTGATCTAGAATCACGAGCACTACGGCTGCTTGTTCGCCTTGGGCAGCCATTCAGCGCATTTTTGCTAGCGCAGCAGCGCAGTAGAGAATACAAGAGGATCGCATCGGATAATGATATCATTGGACAGGTCAAAGATGCGGCGGTGTCTGTTGGAGACATCAGGACCATAGAAATATCGTAGTTGTATGTTTGATGTTTCGAAGTTTATGGATCTGAGCGGTTTGCATTTGTGCTTTAAAGATGATACTCGTACAATATACATTTCATATATGCATGTGTATCAAACTATAGACTATAGATGGAGTGTCAGCCCGTGGGTGCTCGGGTACAAGTAATGCTCTAAGCCTCGTCACTTCCCTACTTATTAAGTCTTGCAACCCTTTGTTCGTCCTCTAGAATTCTTCGGGAGACGAGGGGATCATAAACCAACAAACAAAATGGACTACTACCATGATGATGTATATTCGGCACAATGCGCCTGGCCTGAATCTGTGCACCGACTGATGTCGTATTCGATGACGGACTACAGCGAGTGCGCCATTTTGATTTCAGTAAGCATGACAGCAGCAGCCTTTAGTGCGAGGGAAGGTTGGACACCATGAAAAGGAGAAAAGGAAAGATCCACTAGTAGATGTGCATCAAGGAGAGGCGGGTCACTCGCCGAGGGCTCGTAGTTCATTCGATGATGATTCAAGCTTTCCGCTGATGAATATAGATAGAACGTGAAGCTCACAAAGGGAATACATGGAGTGACCCACCTTCGAGTCTGATGGACACGCCTTCCAAGCTACTGGGCATGATTGGCGCGATGAAGCAAACGGCAAGGAACACGAAGGACGAATAATGGGCTAAGTGGTAAGATAAGACGAGCGTAGAGATATGAGAACTCTGAACGAAGTTTGGGCGAGATGGAGAGGAGAAAGGGTGAGGATGGAGGTCCTAGTTCCGCTGATAAGGGCTAAGAGCGAAAGATGATCATAACTTGAATGCCAGCAAGATTTGCCTGTGGTAAAGCAATGTCGTGGTTGTTTGCTGCAACGAGCCGGTGTCGTACTTCCACGCCGTCGCCCCGTAGATTTGATGTCAACTTGAGCACAGGTGGCAGCGAGTCGCACAGATCCACGAGCTCTAGAGGCAGCCTCAATAGATATGCTGATGCTTATTCCAACAAACTGTCCGGTGGCCCAATGGAATGGTGTCGCGGAATAAACATTTGCGCAGTCAATGTCTTGAAGACATCTGCGAACGCAACACCTAAGGTGGGCACACACGAGGTAATTGAGTGCAGCTGCACGGTCAGGATGGCAGACCCGACACTGGTCCAGAACCAACTGAAATGCTCCACAGCGCCATTCAGATGAGAATCCTCTTTGCTTGTCACGTATTTGTCAAACCTTGTGGGCCCGCATCTGTGTCTTGAGCAATCTCGCAGTCGGCGATGGACTGCGGTTTGAGTTCTGTCAGCATGAGCTAACAGTGCAATGACAAGCATCGCCCACATCAAACAGTGCACCGGTGTCGTTTCCGCGAGTATGGACAGGCGTAGGCCTCGGCGTAAGAGAAAGACAGATGCCTCGACTGGGTGGAAAGGAAATCTAAACGGCCAATGAGGAGATGTAGAAGAATATAAAGCAGATCGCTCACCGAACGGATCGTCACCATGATCGCCCAGTTTATGACAGGATATGCCGAGCTTTCCGATGACCCTCTCCGCGATCTAGCATTCGATCGAGTTCGAAGGATGGCCGAATCTCCTGTGACAATTCACGTGATGATGCCCTATGAACCGATAATCAGTTTTCAAACGCCAGCCTCCACGGATTACCTTACAGGGCCACAGGACAACCTCTGTTACGGATGACAGTACTCGGATGGCTTATTTCTAGCGTTTGGTCTCGTCGAGGTTGATGGATACGTAAGTGCCTGCAGCCATGCGCTCGGAAAGGACTTGAAGATTCTTTGCGTTGATAGGGCATGCGCGAAGACCACGAAACGAATACCAAAGTGATGTGGAGTGACCCACCTTCAGGTCTGATAGACTGGCTGAATGGTAGGATATGGCCTGGGGATTGTAGGGACTGTGAGTGGAGTTTAGGTGAGGCGAAGAGTGCAGGTCTAAACGTTAGGAACAAAAAAGAGATTTGCTTGAACATCAGCAAGATCCGCCTGTGGTAAACCAATATCGTGATTATTTGCCGGAACAAACTGGGGTGAGTTCCTTTGGTGTGGGAGCCCATACCTTCACGCTTTCGCCCGGTAGATCTGATGTCAACTTGGGCACAGTTGGCAGCGAGTCGCGAAGATTCACGAGCTCCAGCTGTGGCTTCAGCTCTGTGATCGATAACCTGAACACTGCAGTGACATGTCAATATTGAAATGCAGGCTCGCGCGTTGGATGTAATGAGACCTCACCAATGTTAGTAGAGTGTGATGACCATATTGCACACTTATGTGGTGCAGGATTGGAAGGTTATTGGCGAACGAGAAAAACTGAAACCAATTGTGCCGGGGATTGGCTGAGAAAGTGAGAGGAAGCGAGGAGCAAAGCGCTGGAAGCAAGGCTGACACCTTTGAAAATTATGATTTGAGCGTACTAAAAGATGGGAGCTACTCCATTAGGAGCGGGTTTGAGATGCGAGAAGAGAGAAATTTAGTTGCATCTGGGGCACAGGCAGACCTTGGGAAACGACGAGATGAGGAGATGATATTTGCAGTTAGCTATCTGCACTCGGACAAGTTACATGATGAAGTGTTGAAGAAACTGCCCAACACGAGAAACAACGGCAATCTATGTAGGATAGATAGGTTTCAGGCAGGACGGGGAAGTAGTAACTGCATTATCGCCAAATATTGGATGGGAGGGGTATATTCTGGAAGCTGTGGAGACATGAGTCGGAGGCATGTACACAGTGCAGTCGAGGAAGGCGGTTATGACTTGCAGGGAGCAGTCTTGCTGGGACGGAGGCGAACTATGTACCTCGTGTCTTGGGCGTCTATGGAACCAAGATAGGTTAGCGTGGTGAAGCAGCATAAAAACGCGCAATACACGCACCTGTGCAGCTTAGAGAAAGACACCCACAATCCTTCGACCGTGCTCGACACCATCAACCTCCAGTAAAATGTCGCAACTCATTCCAAGCACCATACCCCTTCGAACTTTTGAAGGTCATGAGGAGCGCGTAAACGCAATCGCAGTCTTCCCCGATAAGCGTCGAATGGTTACGAGCTCGGACAAGACACTTCGTCTGTGGGACTTGGAGACAGGTGTTGTGTTGAAGAAGATGGAGGGGCATAGCAGGGTGGTGTCGGCATTGGCGGTATCGAGAGATGGTCAAATGATAGCAAGCATAGCAAGCGGTGATTATGCCGGAGAAATCATCGCCTGGCACGGTGAAACTGGTGAATCTCTCACCCAACCCATCAAAGCCCACTCTGGACGAATCTACTCGTTGGATTTTTCTCCTGATGGTACGGTGCTGGCCACTGGTTCAAGTGACTATACGACGAAGTTTTGGTGTACCAAAACGTGGCAGATGCAAGGTGAACCAATGGAGTGTGGTAATTGGATCTACTGCATTCGATATTCGCCTTCTGGTGAACTTCTTGCCACCGCAACAGCCATGGACAGGCATATCGAAATTTATAATCCAGGCACAAGGGAACGCGTCGCATCTTTGGAGGCTAGATCGAACTCGCCACTCGCGTGGACGCCCGATGGCACACGCCTTCTTTCAGGAGGCTCTTATGGCGATTATACTATACGAGAGTGGGATACATTGACCTGGCAGGAGGTCGGTCATCCCTGGAAAGGCCACACTAGCGATATCACCGCCATTGCCATTCATCCCTCTGGCACCCTTGTTGCCTCCGCATCTCTTGACTGGCATGTCCGTCTCTGGCGGCTCTCAGATCAACGAACCATCGCCATATTCAAGCTCTCATCCACGCCACAATTTGTCACTTTCTCCGCGGACGGCAAGCACATCCTCAGCACAGGCCAAGATAACAAGATCTCAGAGTGGGCAGCCAAGGGTGTTAATGCAAAGGCGAGTTTCCATTGTTGACTCTCATAACACGATTCGAGCATTCTTCGTGCAGTTCCTGGCTATCACGACAGCCCGCGATGCATGTATAACTGGGGACCTGTCTACTGCTGAAGAGCTACTCACCCAAGAGATCCACACCAATGCCAATGACTATACTTCATATGCCCATCGCTCATTCGTTCTCGCCCGAAAACACGACTGGGTCAACGCCCTTGAGGATGCAATCAAGGTGAGTTACACCGACTAATCATGGCCCTCTTACAAAAGCTAACTTTCATCTGCGACATAGTCCGTCAGCATTCAGCCCTCGTTGATAGGCTATATCTCCAAGGGCATCGCCCTCTGCGGACAAGGCCACGTCCGGGACGCCAGGGTAGCATTCGACGTCGCATCCATGTTCACCAACCAAGATTCTGAAACCAACCATTTTCTTCTCTTGACAAAGGTAGGTCAAATTCATCTTGTATATTCACTACTTCATTGCGTGTTTCAGGCCATCGCACTCTTCAGTGCAGATCAACACGACGAAGCAATGCTGCTCATCAAGGAACTGGTTGCCGCTTGTCCGACTACCGATCCTCTCGCGTGTCGTGTCGTGGAAGTAAGTGTCGTGCGGCCACGCTTGTCATCGACGCTGATCTTTGCAACTCGCACATTAGACATATCTACGCGTTCAGCTTGGAATCAAGGCCTTCGATAGCGCGCGTCACGACGAAGCTGCTGATCACTTCACTGTCGCTGTCAACTCGGGCGCTTTCTCCTCGAAATACATTCATGAAACATACGAGGAGTTCACCATGGTGCGTCAAGATGACGCATACATAGTGCATTTCATGACTGAGTGCTTTGTTCAGCTCTTCGGTTGGGATCTCGAGTCTTTGTGTCTCACTACCCACCAGAAACGGTGCCAGGCATTCCTTTCGGCAGGTAAACCTGATGAAGCCCTCGAAGCACACCAATACATGATGGACGCCATTGACGAATCTGCAAAGGCCAGCTGTCTCGATTGGTCCAACGGCATGTTCTCATTGACGTCACCTATGGTTATCATACTCATCTGTATTTCACTCAGAATTCAAGGAGCAATGTAGTGCGCTCGCTGAGCAGAATGACCGTATTCTTGGCGTATGCACTCCCTTCCTCAAGTATTTCGCTACTGATCGTCATGCAGGCGGAGATCCCGGGGCAAGAGCAAGATGGCTATGATACAGAACCCAATTTCTTCCACGGAACGCATCAAGTGCGCGCAATAGTCTATCTTCTTCTTTTCTCTCTCACATCGTTCATTACAGCATGCTCAGATTTCCCGGCCACGACCTCAACAGCGCTCCGGGCGTCTCAAAAGACTCAGGCTTGCCATGACAAAAACCCCTCGTTCAGCTCCCCCGCCAGCACCAGCATCTGCGCCAGGACCAGGACCAGGACCAGGACCAGCTCCTACACATGCACCACCTACCACCACACCACCAGCCGCCGTTCCTACCACGATCACAGCTTGGCTAGGAAACCTATTCACCCGGCCGCCCCATCATGCGGCACCACCCATTGTCGATGTTCCTTTTGCACAGGGTAAAGAGGTACGCCCAGTGATGTTTATTGCTGTGTCTTGGGTGTCTGATACGTAAATCTACAGCGTAATGCTGCCGCGGGTGCTCCTGGCAAGAACCCGGATATCGTACCTTATGAAGATCAAGATCTCGATACTACTCAACCGGACACTAATATGCAACAGCAACAGCAAGCAGTAGCAGTGCATATAGACCCTGGCGAGCATGGAGGCGGGAAGTCGTGTGTCTGCTGCTAGCGGGTTTCTGTGGGTGTCCCTCGAATATTACAGTTCCACTATCGCTCGTATTGTAGCATATACGTGGACTTATTTTATTGATAGGTAATGACTACGAGTCTACATCTATTGTGCGGCCTTTGGCACAGGAAGCAAGTGGAGTGCTTATACTTGTTTTATTATCATACATGTTGCACACATTGTGAGACTGAAGTTGACTGACGTGACTGGACCGTTTTCTTTCGGATTCGAGCGCTACTTCTCTTTAGACCCCGCGGACTACCCTCATCTCCTTCACATCCTCTCACAACTCACATTCCAGGTACAAGTGGCTCCTTCACCTTCTCGCGACTACCAATCCATCATCACAACTATCTGACACGCAGAGCACAAGTTTCTTCTTAGCTTCTCCTGACAGTACTGGGTACATCTATGTTTGGTGAGTCGGTTCAATTACCTTTATCGGGTGGAGCTTACGAGGGGACGGACGCGACTACGGCTACAATGCTCTCATGATCTCCAAACTTTGTGGTGTTTTATGTCGTCAAGTATGGTTTGGGCACGCCACTTTGCAGTTAACATGTCTCATTAGGCGCGCATATGAAGCCTTTCATTCCAATCTTCTATTCCTCGTAAAGGCCGCCGCCAGAATGTTCTCCGTTCCGTTATCATGGGCCCCCTCCACCGACGGCGTAACTCCCAACCACTCTCGATCAACACATGATCAAAATACACCCTCCGTACTCACCTCCTCTGCTACCTGATGGCTTCCACGCCTCGAGAGGCATATGGTGCCTATCAGCCCGTACATCGTTTGTGTACACTCGGCCGTCTTGTAGGGCACACGGCAACTCTAATATCTGGATCACTTGTTGGCTTCATGGATGTTATCTAGAGAGGTTGGTCCTGTCGACACTCGAAGAATACGCTCCTAACCTAGGTAGAACTGCGAGAACAAAAATACTTCGAGGCTGGTAGCGCATAGCCCCAGTAGCATGAAACAGCCCTTTGCAAGAGTCCGTGAATCGCGAAATGTGTAACGCTCAAGTCTGTTTAAACAAAGTCATCTTGTCGCATGGCATACAACTACTTCGAGGGAAGGAATCAGGGCAACATACTCCACTCGCTGCTCATCTGTCGGCATCATTCCACTGCTGAAAACCAGACCCTTCAGGGAACAATTTGACCCCTTCAGGGGACAATTTGACCGTACGAATAATGCCCTCAACTCCTCGTGAGGCCATGGTTGTGCATAGCAAGCATCCAGCTCGGACAACTCAGGGGGCGGGAGAGAATCGAGAGTATCGAACAGGGCGTGTATTTGCGATGGTCTGATACAGCGAGCTTCAAATACGCGGAGATTTGGAAGTGTCAGAACATCGAACAGGCGAGATAAATGTTCCGTGTTCCAAAGGTCATGAGCGATGCGTAAGGATCGAAGGTTGGTGTGTGTGATTGGTCTGCTGACTCGCATTTGCTGCTTGACGCCTGTAAGAATCGTTAACGAAGAGAGGTTGGGGCATAGAACGAGCATGTCGGGGACTGCATTCATTTGATATATGGCAACCTCGATGTGTGTCAGGCGTGCCAATAGGGGAGTGAAAGCAGAAAAGCCGTGGAGGCTGAGCACTGGAAACGTTATCTTGAGACTGCGCATAGTGGGCGGCAATTGCGACACAGATTGTGCGATCTGCGGCATTTTAGAATCATTGTACGCGCATACGATCAGCTCCTGAAGCGCTGAGAGATTCTCGAACATAAGTTCAGGCCAGTTGGTCAGGGGGGAAAATGGAGAGAGAGAGACGATATTTGATTGATGTAAGGCTGTATGAAGCTTCGTAATCTGGTGTTTGAGTCATCAGAGCGGCACCAGACTTCCAACGAAAGCGGAAGTCCTCGGGATCGCTTGAGCCACAAGTCGTAGCAGAAAGCTATCGATTCCCAGCATCTATTGTCGACTTCGCTGCTGTACAACCGCAGCCTGCACCACAAACGGGGCATCCCAACGGCAATCTCCCTCCATCGTCGGCATACTCTGGTCAACAACATGGGAGCTAGCGTTTTTGATGGGGGCGATATGTGGCTGGTTTCCGGGAAACAGTGAACAAAAATGTGGGATAGGACTTCGGTTGGCAAGCGCCAGATACCTGATACAAGTCGTTTGTGCAAGTTCATGGAATGGGTAATCCCGTCCTTCTTTTCAATGAGTTGTCGGTAGAGATTGTTGATGCCGTCCATGACTCTTTCCAGGTCTGAGATCTCGTGCAAAGCTGCATCCAACTGCTCCTGTCTTTCTTTGATGACGGCGCTGATACGAGGCTGGTCAAGTTCGCACTTGGTGACAGAGCGATTGATAGGATATGATCTGCAGGAGTACGGGGTTTCAAGGTCTGCAGAAATCTAGTCATTGTCAATAACATGGCATCCGATATATCGGAATAGGCATACGATCACTCGTGAACGGGCGAGCTTAAACGAATCCGAGTCGTTATTATTCTCATATACTACGAGTGCCCATAAAACTTACGATATTATGCAGGGCGCCAATGACATCCGATTCAGATGTCGCGGAGAGACTAACTCCTGCCAGATTGGTTGTTGAACTGTCTACTGCCTGCATCTTGGGCCTTCAAGTTGGTTCGAGTTGCTGACACGACTAGGTCAGCAGCAATGTTAAAATCGTAGAAAAGTGGACAAGTGACTGATCGATGGATGATGTAAGGTGACAAGGTGAAGAGAAAGAGCTTAGAGGAGACCCTCGCGCTCAGGTTGGCCAGGCACCTCGGACCGGAAGGCGCATAAGCCCGATCATGACCATCATTTCATCAACTATTTGTACATAACTTGAAGTTAAAAGCAATTCCTTGAATGCATACAATCTGTCACTAATTCGAGGGAAGGGCAACACATTCTGCTAGCTGCTGTCTTCACTCCGCCGAAGATCAGGATCTCCAGGGGGCACTGTGACCGTGTCAAAAACGCCTTGAACTCTTCATGAGGCCATTGTCTCATACTGCGGACCTCAACCGTGCGTAGATTGGGAAGTGTGATAGCCTTGAATAGCCCAAGATTTCCGATCGAGTCCAGGTCTCGATCGCCGTGATTATTCCGATCATCGTCAAGGACGAGAGGTTGGGACATGAGCGGAGCAAGCGCGGCAAGGAATCTAGTCCATCTACCACGATCTCGAGATTTGTGAGACCAGCCCATGCGAGAGGAATGAAGCCTGGCACGGGCGTCCAGTTTCCGTCTTCTGGGATGCAGTAAAGGAAGATTTGGGAGAGGATTTCCGTGGGCAGACGCCAAATAGTTGATGAAAATTCCCTGTCCGGATTGTTTGACTGCACAACCTTGGCCTTCTCTTCGACGAGTTGCCGGTGACGATAGTTCAACGACACCGTTCTGGCTTGAGACCTCGTGCATGATCATCTGAAGATCTGACTGCTCAAGAGTGGATGTTTATTACTATATTCGGAGGCCAATACCTCCAATACCGAACGCTTACAATGTTCTGCAAGGTATCTGAACCTGCTGATGAATTATCTACTTGCCCACATACCTTGCAGAACATTGTATGTCTGCATATCAACGCGAAGGAGGTTGAGATGTTGGAGATGGATATTGGAAGTAGGAAGTAAGACTAGTAGCGTTCGGCGCCCCGGGATTGATTCGGATCATGAGAGAATGAGTGACTCGGAGGGGGGGTTTATTCACTGAGGATACAGAAAGTAAGGACCAGTTTTTATATCTAAGTGAGTATAAAGGGAGTTCTACTTCGAACCGGTACAAAGGGAGTTCCATAGCCGGTGTCTATGGCTACTAGCTGAGTGACATTACAATGACACCGTCAGACCAGTGGAGTCGAAGCACTTTTTCGTTGTTTCCCGCATCAACGTCAACGGTGAACCCGACGAGTCCCCACACAGTACTGCATGAACGCTCAAGTATTACACTGAGGCTTGACACTCTCAGCAATTCAGGGCTGTCTTCGGTGAGATCCATGTTCGATTTTGAAATCAGCGCTATACCACAATTCAATAAACAGTGAGCCGAGAAACGCCCCGCAATA
This sequence comes from Suillus placidus, assembly GCA_016628565.1. NCBI lineage: Eukaryota > Fungi > Basidiomycota > Agaricomycetes > Boletales > Suillaceae > Suillus > Suillus placidus. The sequence goes on from JABBWD010000212.1 coordinate 19,487, forward strand.
TCTGGGTCCTAAGTTTCAAGTGCATGGCTTCCTCTATCCTAATTTGCTTCTTCCACGTCACGACGTGCAACTTGCAAGGCACATGGTACAATATGCGTGGGAATTCCTGGCTCCATGGAAGATCTCTCGAGATGTCTTCTCAGTTCTGCATTATCGATCGCTACCTGGCGTCTTTGCACTTAGCAATATTGATATTTCAGCTGTGATCAACACGTAGACTCGCTATTCCACTGGCCTTGCATACAACGCAGTCATATGATGCTGCTGCATCTTCGCCACTCAGGATGCATTCAACGTTGCGTGTTTATAAATTCTGGATCGTTTATCCGGCGACCCTGGGGTACTGCCAGGTCATGCATAGACTCGCGTCGTGATGCCCTGCCATTCGCCAGGCATCACCATTTTGCCAAACCAATCTGCAGACTACCAAGGTCTGGACACTGCTATACGTAGGATATAAAAGCAAGCCTGTTTCTTACCATGTCCACTCACCTCACAGTTATCAGATCCCGTATCATCCTGCACGGAAAATGCGTTTCTCCATCCCCGCCATCATTGTTGCTTTGATAGCATCTGTGTCTGTCAGTGTCAGGGCATGTAGTAACCTAAACGTGCCTTGCGGAGTTACCGCAGATTGCTGCGGTAACTTTTTACTTGTAGGCCTCCTGTGAGTATGGATCGTCTATTTGATTCAACTCCATGGCTCACCCTTTGTGATACTCATAGGGAACCTGCCAATACTGAAGAGCCGGAGTCACTGGCACATCGCAACAGTGAGTCATATCTCTGTCTTCGCATTCATGATACCATGGTTGATTGCACAATATGTAGTTCGTTGCCGAGTCAATCAAGGTTCTGTGTAGGATTGAACAATGAGGTTTGAATACAGGAAAATACACATTGTTTTGCCAAGGAATGACTCGCCGTCGGGATGCCGTAGTGACGTTCAACGAAGCTGGGAGACAGTGATGTGAGATTGGACTTCAGTTAGCAAGCGCCAGAGAGCCGACGTAAATCTCTTGTGCAAATTCGTGGACTGGATAATCTTGTCCTTCTGTTCGGAGAAGTTGGTGGTGCCAATGCTCGACATCATTCATCACTCTTTCCAGGCTTGAGATCTTGAGATATCATGCAAAGCTGCATCCAGTCATTCCTGGTGTTCGCTGATGTGACGGCACCGATGCTCTGCACGTCAAGCTCGAAGGCTACGTCGCTATTTGGATACGGGGTCTTGACTTGGAGGTCTGGCATCTGTTCATAGTCAATCAGCGGCATTTTTCCTCCGCACCTCTGGCGCGCATCAATAAATGTCCCCGTCGCTCGTCCATCCGTACGCTCACCGCTTTTGCCGCCGGATTCACATTTTACAGACTCCACAACACTTGAGTATTGCACTAGAATGGGCTTGGCACTCCACCTCATTAATTCAGGGTTAACCTCGGTGAGAAATCACGGACATACACAATTCAGTCAGCGGCAAGGCCAAGAAACGTCTGGGACCCTAGTTTCCAGTGCATGCATACCTATCGCGTGTTTCCTTCATCCCGAATACGAATCTAGTGCTTCTCCCACCTGCAAGGCAAATGACTCCGTATCCATGAATCGTACGCACGGTACTGGCTCTATGGGGCTTTGCTGACTTGAAAGAGAGCCTGCCAATGAGATTGAGGCTATCGCAGTGTCAAATGTCGTTGCGTCATTCATCGTGCATGATCTACGTGCCCACCATTTGGAAGGCAGAATGTTCTGTGTGGGTTGGGAAAGGGTGTCAATTGTGGCGTGATCATCGACAATGCGCAAGTTCGCGACTGGCAAAAAGATTTGAACAGAGTGAGATTCGAACTCACGCCCCCGAAGAGACCAGATTCCGTGCTCATCTGATGAGCTGGTACTCCTTAGTCTGGCGCCTTGGACCGCTCGGCCATCTGTCCTTGTTGTCTTGATCGCCCTGAACATATTGATCTGCGTCTAACTAGATGTGGCTTATGCTTAACGTTTGTTTGGCGACGTTTATTTCTGAAGGTATTGGACAACAAACACAAACAAGTCCTTCGGCAACTTCTGTAATGAGATTTCTTCCAACACAGTCATGCACCGATTAGCACGTGTATATCCATACAGGTCTCGTGCTGGCTGTCGCGCTCGTTCTTTTGCAACTTCGCATTCAAGGCACTCTGCTATCATTCATACTGAACATGCTCAGTCACTAAATGAAAGCACGAATGCACTAGTCAGCTTCCCAACTAAAAATCACAATCCTAATCCTCATGGGCCTTTGAGTAATCTTACAGTCGCAATCAAGGATAATATATGCACAATTCACCTACCAACGACATGCTCGTCAGGCATGCTTCGCCGTATGTCGAATAGCGTGCCTCATTCTCGTTCTAACTCTATTGCAGACTTCACTTCACCATTTGACGCGACGGCAGTGGAGCTTCTGAAGGCGGGAGGCGCGAGTATTATTGGAAAGGCTAACTGCGATGAATTTGGAATGGGGCAAGTCTTACCCTTGGGTTTCGCAGCTCTCTGCTAACACTTGTCCACTCAGGTCCCTGAATGTGAACAGCATCCATGGCCCCGTGGTAAATCCGTATCATTCTCCAAATGAGAAATCCATACCTTGGGCCGAGCGCGAACGAAGATCGGCGGGTGGAAGCTCGGGTGGAAGCGCTGCAGCTGTTGCAGCTGGTATGTGTGACGCGTGAGTTGCCAACTTATCGAAGTGGCATAGCACTCACTGAGAGACAGTGCACTAGGTACAGATACAGGTGGCTCTATTCGTCTTCCCGCGTCATACTGCGGTATTACGGGCTTGAAACCCTCGTATGGCCTTATTAGCCGGTCTGTCACTTTACAACTCATATTTTCAGAAACTCATGGACGGCAGATGGGGTGTGGTTTCTTTTGCTGATAGTCTTGACTGTGTCGGTGTTCTTGGCAAGTCCGTCGACACAGTGAAGACCGTATTTGGTGAACATGACAGCAATGAACGAGAGCACCTGAGCTGACAATTCGAGCAGAGTCGATTTCATCGTATGATCCAAAGGATCCTACCGCAGCGACACCTCATACAAGAGAGAGGGCAAAAGCTTCAGCAGAATCACTGTTATCAACTCTGGATGCGGACTTGTCTGACCCTGACCTCTCGTCACTTCGCATTGGGATTCCACAAGTCCGTCTCGGCTCTCAGTTCGTTTGACATGCTCATGGTTTGAGATAGGAATATTTCCCTTCTGAACTTAACACTACTATCGTGACCGCGGTTCGCAAGGTTCTAGAGCGACTGTCGTCCCTCGGCGCTCAATTGATTCCTGTCTCTCTTCCATCGACGCCATATGCATTGAGTGCATACTACGTCATAGCAAGCGCAGAAGCGTCAAGCAATTTAGCGCGATATGACGGGGTTCAATATGGTTGGCGATAACGTCCAAAAGTCTGCTCCTCATCAACTGATCCTGTCCAGGTACTCGTTTCCCTCTGCTCCCTGGCGCAGATAAATCCAAGCCAGGTAATGTGTACGCACATACGCGCTCGGCAGGTTTTGGAGCGGAGGTGCAGAAACGTATCCTCCTTGGCACTTATGCACTCACAGCTGAGTATGGGCATCCCGTTCTTACTGTGAAGCCTTGACTCAAGCCATTGGTCACAGCGCATTTGACAATTACTTTCTTCAAGCTCAGCGCGTCCGGCAGCGAATCAAAACCGACTTCGACTCTGCTTTTCGCATCCCCAATGCTCAACTATCCAATCCCTCGCCAAACCCTGATGGTGTGGATGTTCTCTTGCATCCTTCGGCGATTCGTACCGCACCTCGACTAGACTCAGATGCAGTCTCTGGTCTGGGTCCATATCTGCAGGACGTTATGGCTGTTCCCGCTTCGCTGGCTGGCTTACCAACATTGAGTGTCCCTGCTGGGTTAGCCGCCGACGGTTGGCCTATTGGTGTCAGCGTCGTTGGACAGTGGGGTTCTGACGAACTAGTAATGTGCATTGGGAAGGTGATCGAACGGACATCAGACGAGGATGATGGGCCAATGGCTGATGCAATATTTGGGTTCGATGATGTAATTTGTGGGCTTGATGCTGCTACATAGATGATCAGGATTTATGTTGTCGATCTAGGCGCATTTCAATTAAAACAAACACAATCACTGCTCCTTGGACCCAGAACTGACGTTCAAACACGCAATAGAGTGGTGAGTTACGACGGGTAACGTGTGGTACTATACAAATGTATGCGAAAGCAATGTACGATTGAATGTAAGATACGATGCGGGGACTGTGAAAGTGCGGGGAGGATAGTAAGGTGACCCAATCAGTAATAATAAGTGGTGTAGATCTAGGTTAAAAAGATGAATTTAAACATAGCTTACTGAAGGATCCCAATCTCTCAGAACCCTGAGATTCAATTAGACTGCTTGCCCCATCGCAAAATGCCCTCGTATATCGAGTACATCACCGCTGCGTTAGGCACGACACGCATTAAATGCGCGCTCAGTCCGCCGTAAAGGGAGCGGGCTCCCTCTTCAGCAATAACGGTCCGCAGCGTTTGCCAAAGGCCAGTGTACTTCACGACGCCATTCACAGACGGTTGTCGTAGTCGCGTCCGTAGAACCTGTACCATATGAGGCGAAAGACATTCATACTGGCTTAAAGACACACCTCATGGGGATATGTGATCAGACTGGCGACGCACTTTGCGGTTCCGGCACTACCAAGCATCCCACACCACTCGGCCGTACCTCCACAACCTTCAGTATCTACGGATAACTGCTTCAGGCGCTCATAGAGCACCCATTGAATAGTTCCCTCTGTCACGCCCAAGTAACTAGCACTCAAGCCCTTGTAAAAGCCCTTAAAGCCCTCCTCACGGAAGATCTGTGTGATCATCTTGTAACTGCCTCCGAGGGCGCGTGAAGGTCCAGTGGTTGCTCCTGGATTCGTACTTGCAAGTGAGGAGGGATGTCGACGTTCCGACGCTGTAAGCTGCAGACGCGTTTTAACAACCCAGATGGGATTCGTTGCTGTCCCCGTTATAACACCAGCAACTGCAGCTGCGACAAGGTGGACATATGAGTTTTCTTGTCCGTGGTTGAATTGATTGGCGATGATTTGCTTGCCGTTACCGTACGTGTAGAAATTGATAGAGCGGGCGGGTATGACACCGACTAAAGTTGGTACAAGGCCTTTAAAGAGCGCTCTTGGAGACTCATCGCGGTATATGTCACTGAATCGCGAGACCCATCAACATTTGATCGTGTGTTAGGAACGCTAATTACACGTACCGTAGAATGTGCCCGGTCTCAACGAAATTCCATAGCAAACCACTTGAGCGCTGCGGGAGCGCCGCAACACCGCCTCCTACAATTCCGACTGAAGTGTGTTTTTCCCTGAAAAGACTGGACTGCAACCGCGTCTTGACAACATCAAACGGACTCGTGACGATTGCACCACACATTCCGCCCAGACTAACACATCGTGAAAACACGTCAATAAAACATATCGTACACATATGAAGCGTGAGCTCACCCTCCTGCTACGAAGTGCTGCCATGATTTTGCTGGCAGGAGGCTACTGGATGCAGTCGGGTTTGTCGTAGTTGGGGGTGCACCGGCCATTGTATGATCTAGCGAATATCCTCGCGAAGAAACAAGTCTAAGATCCAAAAGACAGTTGTGAGCAAGCAAGAAGGAAAGCAAGGGGCAATTTTATCGACGCTAATTTTTTTTCATTACAAGTCACGTGTAAGTGAAAATAATGATTAGATTATGCAGATACGTCGAACACCATCGGCCATGACTCTTCCATCACATTATTACTTCGAGTCTGAGTTGGACATGCAAGGTCGTTCACTATAGAAGGACCTTCGGATACAGGCTGCTGAAAACATGTTTACCCTATCTATATTAAAAGTGAGCGTTTCTCCGACACAGTCTTGTAACTTAACATTGATTTATCACTCTAGGATACCATTGCAATTCTGCCAGCAAACTTTGGTGTGCCTCCAGCACAAGCTCTCATTTCTGAAATAAACAAAAAGTATGCCAATAGAGTCCTCCACGACGTAGGGCTGTGCATTTGTACGTTTGATTTGGTAGAAGCGGGTGAAGGCAAAGTACGATACGGAGATGGTTGCTTATGGTACAAAGGTGTGTGCTCGAATTTTCAGCCTGTCCTGTGGCCGCAGCTTATCCTAATGAACAGTGAGATTCAGAATGGTCGTTTTTCGACCATTCGCGTCGGAAGTGATCCTTGCTAAAGTGAAGTCATCAGACGAAGACGGCATCCGATGTATGGACGCTACTTCCTTCTTTCATGAATACTAATTGTACCAGTGAGCGTAGGATTTTTTGACGACATGTATGTACCTCTAGCATATCTACCTCAACCATCTGCCTTGTATGTCCTGTGACCCACCATCTCTCCAAGCTACTCACAGCTGCCTTCAGTGACCCAAATGAGCGTGCTCATTTCTGGCTACCAGACTCAGAAGCAACAACCCCGCACGAGCTTTTGGAATCTGCAACAGCAGATCGGATGTACATCGACCAAGGGGAAGTAGTACGGGTTCGCGTTGAGGCTGACGAGTTTTATGACGACGAGCCTGGTCCGCCAAAAGCATCGGAGGGTGTCGCAGTAAAACGAGAGGCCCGGCGCGCACCATATAGCATAATCGTGAGCTTTCATGTACGGACCGCATGCGCTAGCTAACTATTATTTCTGCAGTGCTCGATCGCAGAACAGGGACTCGGGCCTGTCCCGTGGTGGAAGAGCGCTCAGCCTGATGGCGATGCTATGGATGAGGAATGATTCGCTTCTTACATTCTGCTTTCAATAGTGATTAGTGGAAACCTTCGTCTAATTTGCAACGATGTATGGTTGATTTTTGTGTCAGGCTTCGAAACAGAATCAGGTACCCGTGGTCGCACTGACTTTCATTATTTTAGCTTTCCCGCAGATAATACACTTGCGAGAGTCTGACATGGGGTTTTGAGACTGACAACCAAGATAGTTGACGTCACATAGCCGCTCCGTCCTTCAAATCTTTCAGAGCTGGAACACGGTGTGTCAGAGAATTATCTGCTTGAAGGTTGTGAGATTGTTGCACATGTAAGGTGTGAATATATAGAGTGACATTGCAAATTATATTACGACTGCGCAGCGATAACAAATGTCGAACGGGACATAAAATAGAGGCTGATGAATATAAGTTACGGAGACGACAGTAACAAAAAGAGCAAGATTAACAGAGTAGACACGGATGCTTTCGGGAACTGTCCAAGTGCCGGTGGTTGTACAACTTGTACATACAGAGGGCGGCGGCGAGACAGTAAGCTTAAGCATGGATGGAACCCAAAAACAAAAGAGAGAAGGGGATGTATGCAACATTGCAAAGGCGTAGCATCTATGATTGCATCTTCAAAACATAGTCTGCCATAGCTCCCGTCCAAACCCAGAAGCCGAACCAGGAGTTACTGAAGAGACTAGCATCGCAACTCTCCTTATCATCGAAGTCGATCCTAGCGATGAGTCCGACAAGGTGAAGTGCTCCAAGGGCCACACCAATGAAAAATGGGAAACCATGTCCGTTGAGGATCCCGGCGTACGACACCAAAGAACAAGCGACGAAGGTGAAAATAAAGAGGAGAGGCCGGATCTGGTCTCCAAACACAATCGCTGTCGAGTAGAGGCCATTTTTGACGTATTCGTCTCTGTCCTAGTTTATGTTGGTTCAGCTGACGAGTGCAGAATGAAAGAATATTCACTTGACGGGCATAGGAAGAACTGTATGCGATTGTCCAGCATACGCCGCCCATGAATAGTGGGATATATATATCAAAATCAACGGTTCCGGCAACAGAAGCCGTTCCCAGGAGTGTTCCCCAGCTGAAGCACAAGCCTATTGAATAACATTAGTAACCGCAACGGAGATTGGTAGTAACTTACCGAGCACAGTTTGCGGCCAATCGTTTATACGCTTCATGGTAGGATACAATACAACTAAACCCAGAGAGGAGAGCCCAAGAGCCAAGCTGGAGAGGGTGTAAGGAACGCACAGATTATAAAAATGTGAGATGACAGACCTGTATTCATTCAACTGCATGAACAGCCAGGTGCCAAGGGCCAACTGCAGAATAAGGAAGATGAACGCCTGGAACATAGAGAGATCCCCCGCAGCCAGGGGTCTCATGCATGTCCGTGCTTCAAGTGAAGGCGTCACAAGGAGTCGCCGATTGACTGAATGATGGAAAACTCACAATTAGCAGCGTCGATGTCTCTGTCCCACATGTCGTTGACCACACACCCAGCGGCGTGGAACACGTGGGAGGCTACAAGGAAAAATCCAAGATAGGTCCACACTGTCGTCATCGGTGCACTGAGCGCGTAGCAGGTCATGGTTACCGACCATGCTAAGTCATTCGGATCACCAACGGAAAATACCTTCATCACAAAGATATGCTTACCGCATGGATAGAACAGCAAAAGTATTCCAGAGGGCCTGTGAACTCGGGCGAGATAAAAGTAAGGACGTATGTTAGAAGGAAGGTAGTCCACCCATGTAGCGGCCGGAGTTGGGTAATCCTCAAGGTGGTGGCTGATTATTAGTGATTTGTCCATGGAGAGAGTGGGCAGAGTTCAAAGCAGATGGGCCAGTTGAAGGCGAGACAATAGATTTTATTACATGGCCAACTCACTTCCAGATCTAGGGCTGCTCAATTCCTGGCTCATCCTGGCGGAGTTCACTTGTCAAAAATCGACGTTTTTAGAAGGTCCGCAACACTGCCTACAGCTCGCTGATGGGCCGGCCATGATGCGGGAGTGAATATCCTTGACAAGGATTGCTGCAGATGCATTGCTCATGGCAGCTCTCGAATATCGATCTCTTGCAATGTCTATCACTGGCGATGGTTCCGGGGCCCATACAATCAGATTCCTCGGTCCTTGCTCCTGCATGGAGCGCTCTTTCGATGATCAACGGAACGGAGTGCGTGTTATTTGTGACTAATGTTGATGGATGGTGGGTGCCTGTCGAACGTTAAGCGATGGGTACCTGTTATCACTCGGACCTTAGTACTTACTCGGTTCGTTTGAGAAACTTCAAACCCTGAGCTTGCCCTGAGCGCACAAAGTCCGAACGGCGAACACCCTACTAGGCACGGTCTTCACAACCAAAAGACCCCAGACTCTGTTCTTTGCCTTGCCAGCCCTATACCGTCCTGAAAGCTTTATACCCGAAGATAGATGGCGCGCGTGTCCAGCCACCACGAACGGCAACGAGCAGGCTCCCGCAATGTCAACCGTGATGGCGTGAATTTGACGCTTCTAGTAGGTGGCCGCCATCATGAGAGGACGAGCCTTTGACGACCGAGCAGCGCAGAGCGTCGACGTTCACACGTCACTGGGTATTAAGGCACTTGTGATCGTGATTCCACTCATGCCTACCGTACATCTGTCATCGAGAAGTATCACTCGTCAAGGTAAACGTGATTTTCACTCATGACATTCAATTTTTTTTAATAGCGACTGGCCTTGCTGTAGACACGTGGTGCGTCCCGCATACGGTTTAACAGCATCTTCAGCGCTTCTTTCAGGAATTTACTTCAGTAGTAGGCGCCGTGGCCGCGTTTATTGTGTTTCGACCTGTCAATTTCCTGGCCACATCCGAGTCAGTCGACCCAAGATCTCTTGTTGTATTGATCTTGTACTGATATGTGATAACATGAAGCAACGTCATATAATCAAGCCACGCAAGAACACTACAATTACACGCATTCTCATCGAGTACTACCCCCACCAATATAAGATTTTTCCATGCAAAACCGGACTGGCAGCTATGCTAGGTTTTGCATCACTGCGTCTACGCTCGTTCCAGTTGGACTCGCGAATATATTTGGCTGAACTGGACAGTTCTCGCCGACAATATCTATGCCCTGGTCGCCATTGGAAAGTTCCACTTCACGGCGAACTCTCTGATATCTGTCGGTTTTGGGGTTCCTTGAGAAAAAGAGCTCGGGAAAGACTACTTGAATTCAACACGGTACAGTTATTACACTAAAGACTAACAGCATTATACAAGACATGCAACTGTATCAGACGTTGGGGCTCCGACTGATTATGCTAAGCAAACGAGGAGAACATTGAGATACGGACATTGTACAGCAATTATTGTGCACACCAATTTGGCTTTCTTTCGAGCCGGGGTGGTTGTGCACTGTCCGGTCGACTTGTTAAGATCCAGGTTGCAGGTTGTGTTTTCAGCAAGTGAGTCGAGATTGCAGGGATATCGATGGCACCGACCAAAACCGGTCTTTTGATGGTCCGAGGTCATTGATTTGGCTGCCATCTCTGCATTTTGTCCTGAGTCTGCTATAGAGAAGATGAAGGGAAATTTTAGGATGTCCATAAATGATTGAATGTTGTGTATCATGATACAACAACAGTCGTTTATTGGAAGTAACATTAATTTACATATGTATTTATTTCAACGAAAATGTTCGGAAGGGAGAGGCCGCTTAGCGGGGGTGGGGAGTAGCAGCACTTGTGCGTGAAAGACGTGGAAAGCACCTTGTGAGAACTGCAAAGCAGCTAGTGTCTGGAACATGTTCAACGTCGAACGGGGAAGGGGGCCTATGAGTTGCACTGGTACATCCGGTCTGCAACGTCGCTGGGGTGGCTCCGCC
>JABBWD010000213.1:0-29500 GCA_016628565.1 Suillus placidus
GGATCCTGAATTTGGTTCAGAAACCTATTTTGCTGATAACCGGCTTCGATGTTGAATCGCCTTACACCTCCAGAGGCGCTTCACCGCAATTCTGCATCGGGTGGCATTGAGGCCTGTCACGACGTCGACCAGACCAGAAACATCAATATTGGAGTCGCATGGACCTTATGATAGATACCAACGTTGGCACAAGTGGGTCTAAAATTCAAAAATCTCTCTGGCGGGGAGTCGAACCCCGCTTTCCCGCGTGACAGGCGGGTGTACTGTCCGATATACTACCAGAGATGTCATACATGCCAAAACAAAATTATATAAACAGCCATTTGTACAAGTGACGGGAGCCACCTCTTCCTCTCGACTCCGGAATTACAGAAGGCAGATACGGTGACACTACTTCTGCCAGGGAAGTGTTCATTATGTTGTTTATCTGCTATTTACAATGATATCATCAGGTCTGACTCATCCAGTGGTTTTTCGGAAAATGGCATCAGGCACAAAATACTGCATCCACAGTACGATCGTCCATCATAGCGCGGCCATGCATAAACTGACCCCTGGCAAGCGCAGAGGTCATATTCTACGTAAGTTCGAGGCACGAGAAAGTACGTAGAACGAGGTCTACGCGGCGACACAACTTTTCCGGTTCTTGGCACCTTTCTTGCCTCGTACTACCGCGTAGTACTCACAAGTTCTCTCAGGCTCTACTGCTCGACTACACTCACGTTTCGTCGCACCCATCCTCCACTCCCTTTTAGCAGGCTGCAGGCCGCATATCGTTCTTGTCTAGATTCACCATTCTTCAGTGAAACTTCGCTCGACGCATTATTTTCAATTCTGGCAGAATTGTCGAAATGATTCTGTGCTGTGAGCTGCTGTGGCCCGCTCGCTATCAATGCATCACGGCTGATCTGGACTTTCTGCACATGTTCGAAACGTCGTTTCGGGTCGCAAACCCTTCGGTTCTGAGCCCAAATAGCCTCGTGCTACTATTTGTAAAACATCAGATATCATTACTGATCGATAGATCTGATTTTTTGCTTGATAGAGCGATCTTACAATGCGATAATCACTGCCGGCCTTGGTAACGGAAGGTTCTGAGCCTCGAAAATGTCTCGCCTTCAGAACATATGCAAGGAAATTGTATTCCTGAACAAGACATATCAATGAAGTAAACATAGATCGCAGAAATGAGTGCGTAATTAAACTAAATGGACAGTCCATGATCGTACCAATGAAAGAGAACATAAATTGAATTAACTCTGTAGTATGGGTAGTGAAGAAAATGTGAAGGGACCGAGTTGGTCTGCTAGACATACTATGTACGGGACTCTAAGACTGGGCGATGGCCTTCAACTTCCGGGTCGTAGGGGACAGTGAAGGAGGCTGTTATGCTGTTTGGCGCGTCGTCAAGATTTGGTCGTAGGGGACCTCTGACTCATCAAAGACTTCGGTATGTTGGGCGCGTAGTATGTGCGGGGCGCCTGCAACCTCGTGGAAAATGTGACTCCATGTCGTAGGGCACAGCGAGGGAGGCCATCAGGCGCCATCCGGTTTGGTCGTAGGGGACTCTGACACCGGAGACGTGTTGGATGTGTCGACGTCTGACGAATTTGGTCGTAGGGGACTCTAACATCAAAACATTAGTAAGGGAGGAAAGAGTATGAGCGGGCTACTCACCGTTCGTAGACGTCGTATGGAGTTCAGCGGCTAGTAGGATGTGTTGTGGCTGAAACTTTGGTGACGAGGGACAACCGTCGAGAATAAGAGGTTCCACATTTCGAAGTATGGTGTCGATAGCATCGTCGTGTAGGGCGAGTCGTAGTCGAAATTTTGAGGACTAAGAGCGACTATCATGATTAAAAGATTCGATATTTCGGAGTACAGTGTTTGTGGCACTGTCGTGTGCAAAGTGTTGTGGTGCAAGTGTCGAGGACGGAGACTGTGATGGGGACTATCGTCGAGAGTGTCGGCGTGTAGGGTGTGCGGCTGTGATTGAGAGGGGTCATCGTCAAGGGAAAGAGCGTCCAATTGTTGTACCAGCGTGTCAATAGTGTCGTGTAGGGTAGACTGCAGCTGAAGTTCTGATGACTGAAATGGACCGTCGAGGGAAAAAGCATCCGTGTTGTAGTGTAGCGTGTGTTGTAGCTGAAGCTTCGATGACTGAGAGTCATCGTCGCTGAGAGTAAGAGTTTCAAGTTGTTGCAGCAGAGCGTCGATAGCGTGGTTGTCGTCGAGAGCAAGAGCATCTGTGTTATTAGGTAGCGTGCTGATATCGTGATTGTCGTCGAGAGTAAGAGCTGCTGGTAGAGCGTCAATAGCAATAACGTGGTTGTCGTCGAGAGCAAGAGCATCTGTGTTATTAAGTAGCGTGCCGATATCGTGATTGTCGTCGAGAGTAAGAGTTGCTGGTAGAGCGTCAATAGCGATAACGTGGTTGTCGTCGAGAGCAAGAGTGTCTGCATTTTTTGGCAGTGTGTCGATAGCGAGGTTGTCGTCGAGAGCAAGAGCTTTTGGTGGCGCGTCGATAGGGTGGTCGTGTACTAGAGTGCGATGTGGCCGAAGTTTCAATAATTGAGAGGGAACATCGTCGAGAGAAAGATCTAACATTCTTCGAATTAGGTCGTCGATAGGGTAGTCGTGTACCAGGGTGTGTTGGGGCTGACATTTCGATGACTGAGAATCGGAAGGAAGAGTTCCGGGTAGGTTGGTGATAGTGTGATCGTCTAGGGCATGTGCTGACCAAAGCTTCGAAGGCTGAGATGGATCAGGTAGGGTGTCAATGGCGTGGTCGTATGGAGTATGATGTGGCAGAATACTTGGTACATTGTCGAGAGAAATAGTTGGTATGGAAGAAGGTACATCGTCGGGAGAAAGAATCGAGACAGGAGACCGTACATTGTCGAGAGAAAGAGTTGAAATGGAAGAAGACACATCGTCGGGAGAAAGACTTGAGACATGAGACCGTACATTGTCGAGAGAAAGAGTAGTTGATAAGTGAGAGGGTACACTGTCGAGAGAAAGAGTTGAAATTGAAGAAGGTACATTGTCGAGAGAAAGAGTTGAGATGGAAGAAGGTACATCGTCGAGAGTGTGTGTTGAAATGTGAGACGGTACATTGTCGAGACAAAATGTTGGATTGGAAGAAGGCACATGAGACGGTACATTGTCGAGAGAAGCTGATAAATGAGAAGATACATCTTCGAGAGAAAGAGTTGCCATTCTTCGGATTAGATTGTCGATAGTGTGTGAGTCATATTCGGCGTGCAAGGTGTGTTCCGGTTCATCGTCTGTAAGGCACTGTGCTGTAGCCTGACAGTCGTCCTATAGACCCAAACATTAGTTAATACAAGTCCAAACAATTGCGCTGCTTCTTACCTCGTGGAGAGTGTTTTCGTCGGCAAGCCACTCCGAGTCAAGGTCTGTAGTGTCTGAAATGCGGTCGCCGAAGAAGACGTCCTTGGCTAAGTCTTCATCGCGGGCTATGAGTGTCGTGTCGGAATCAATTGTCGATAAGCCTTCGGTGGGACCATCAAAGGCGGGTTCAGTTGATTCGATCACTACACGCGACGAGGATGGCTGAGCTGGTGCTCCGAAAGCCTTGGTTGTTGAGATAGCATCCGCAACTTTGCCACCACCAAAACATGCATTGGGCTCAGCGGTATCGTCGGCGTCCCTGTGAGCGGGGACGTGTTGGGAGTCGTCGCTGAGGAATTGTCGAGCAGCTTTGGTAGTGACTAGAAGAAGAACAGCTGCCGAGGAGCAGACAGTGGATGCAACAAGGCCAATGGAGACCTTCTCTGATCTGGACACGACCTGAACAGTGCGGTCGATGACGATTTCTTTGAAGAAGGCGGCTGTAAGATAGCCTTGGAGAACAACACGGGCGACACGGGTCATGGTAATTGTGGTGATCATGTTGGCGAACGAATGGAGAATTGTAAAGATAAGCTGGCGTGCGTGAAATGACGGTAATGGCGGGACTGACTGAGGGGATATCAGTGCGACGACAAACACGAGATATTTATACTCCGGGTTTATGTAAACCTTATTTGCACCTTATTTGCATGCCTATAAACAAAGCCGATCGCGACGCGTCAGTCACGTGTTTGAAAAATCAATGCATATATAAGTTCGGGGCATGGACAATATATACCATATCCTCCCGCCCGCTACGTAGCAGGATCAGAACACAGTCCAAGGCGTCTTGAGGTTATTCAATGTATATCAATGCCACCACAATCTGGTACACTAAAAGTGCTTCGTCAAAAGGAAGCAGGAGAATGGGCGGGATTAACGTACCGCTGTTTCATAAATCATGGTTGCGAGTATCTTCTCCCATTCCAGCCTCATCGCGAGAAAGTGGAACCGAGTTTGACGTTCCTGCGGCAAGTCCTTCAGCACTTGATACAAGGTTTATGGTACTCCATACACAGCAATCACTCGAAGAACCTCTACGACAAACATAACTCACTAGGTCAGTGGGAGGGTTGCCAGTGCGCCGGCCAAAAGGCGTTGGTCAACTGGTGAATGCTGACTCGCGAACAAGTCTACACTAAGACGTAGGTTAAGGCCGCCAACGAGTTGAGGAGGGAGTCGCAACGGGAAGCAGAAGATGCGTTGAATAAGCACAAAGAGGCGGGGACAACAGCGATCCGGAAGATATTGCCAAGACGGAACAAGCGACGTTTGTACAGGCTCAACCCAACGCCTAAATTTTAAACTCCTTGTGGATACGCTCACGAATAAGGATCCAACTGTGTACTTTGCCATGTAGATGATTCGTTCATTCTGGGCCGTGCATCGTCGAGCTTCATGGAATATGAACAGACAGAACAAATTCCACCGGTTCCCTAAAGACGTTGGCGAGCTCCATAGCATTGAGATGACGACATTGCTAGTCAATAAATGGCGCAGCAATGCGCAGGGCAAGGATGTAGAATCCCTTTTTTCAGGACACCCTGAAAAGTCAAGACCATATGGTCCAATATGCGGATTCGGTGCAAGCCTGCCGCAGGTCGAAGAAACCAAGTATGGCCGTTTTTCGCGATTGAAGGGGTTGGAAGAAACCGGCGCAGAAGAAAGAATGTCTGTGAGTGAGCAATATTTGCAAGTCTGCACAAAAAACGGTTCCAAAGATCTCAGATAATCATCCAAGATTTCTTAAAAACCGTGATTTGTGCAGGGAGTGGCCTTTGGGAAGTTCAGGTCGAAACCAACAAGGAGAAACCCTCCGACCTGCACAAAACTTGTATATCAGTTCAGCAGCCTTTGCTTTGAGGAGATGATACAAGTTGTCAAAAAGACGTAGAAAAAGACGTAGAAAAGATTCAAAGAAGGATAATCATGTGCATGTCACTGTATAACCTCCGATGGCGTCATAGCCAAGTGGTTACGGCGACAGATTAGAAATCTGTTCCTCTTTGAGGGCGTAGGTTCGAATCCTGCTGACGTCGGACATCTTTTTCTCCTGGTGGATCGCAGTGTCGACTGCCTACGTGTCCACCCATGACATGAAGTTGGCAGCCCTACTATAGCAGTGTTTGAGTCAACTGGCTCATGATCGTGGATGGTGCATTGACCCTGAGCATGATGATGTTTATACAACATGCTCATGGACAACACAAGATCCTAACAAGACTGAAACCAAGCACGATGGAACCTCAATACCAAAAAACGTATTGCCCACTGTGGCTTGTAAGGTCAACCCATGCGAGACAAATTGTCGGAGGTTGGATCTATTGTCGGGATTGATACCGTGGCGGGCTTCACCCTTTTTGGAATCCAGAGGAACCGAACACCGCAAATTCCCTGCTAGCGGCCAGCGAGATAAGTTCCACAAGGCATTCTCAACAAGCCATGGACTAAGCTAAACAGAGACTCTGACAATTGTTCACGCCTGTCGCTTTGATCAACGAGGGTGATGACAGGCGATCGGGCCCGCGATCACGCAAAAAAGTCTTCCAAACTTTCTGTCATCGGAGTCGACGGCGAGCATGAGATCATGTTAAGGATTCCGCGGTTCTGAACGGGTATGTCACCATGTGAGTGCGATGTACGGCATGGTTTCACTTTGAACAAATATGACCGCTTCAGGCGTTCCGGGGCTGATTCTTTCCGCGCGATGGAAGAAAAGTTGATACTGTAAAACTATTAATTTTGTCACAAGTGCTCCATGAGGATACTTTGATGCTTCTTCAATTGAATGCAGTGGCCAGCAATTTGTGAAGTGACGTAGGGGTATACTATGGTTCGTAGCCGACGTCAATATGCAAGACGGAAAGAAGATCACCCTACCGCTTGCGCAGTTCTAGCTGTATAAGTAATGATCTTCACCGCGAGCCTACCCCCCGGTGCAGACCAGTCCCGGGTTGGGATCATCTTTTCGGTAATTAGCCTGGATGTCGCTGATTGAAAACAGGCGAGGGTCCAAGCTTCCAAGCCCTTTCCGAAGGAGTAAGCACTACAGCTCATCAAGTCACATTAGGAGACGTTTCCTTCATGTTACTCTAGAACGCATTTGTTTTATTAAATTTACCTGATCCTCGGTGCTGTACCAGCGATTGGACGGTCTGACTTCAAATCCATAACCTAGACGGAAATGACTCAAAACTCCGTTAGCCAGGAGAAGGAAAAAAAATGATGGGTCGGCAATACCCTCACCTTGCGTCGAAAACAACTTTTTCCCATCAGACTTTCTAAAAGCAAATTGAGTGCAATGTGCACGATGATCCAGAACAAATGATGCTGCCAATCAAGTACTAGCCTCTTACGAGTCCCTAGTAGAAGCTGTCGCAAAGTGGCTTTGGGTGAGTAGAGCCGGACGCAAGGTAAGAACCGTAGAACCAAAAGGGGCTACCAGGTAGAGTCGGATCGTTGCCAACACGGTCGGAGATGGGCCAGTCCAGGAAGCTGATCAAAAAAAGGTTTGGCTCAGGGAGCTCTTTGTTGACCAAATGAGCACGCAACGTACGCAACAAGAAGGTCAGGGGCATGACGCTAATCGATGTAGAACGGGTAAGTCCACACTTATCGATGAGCACACTCACGTATGTTGACACTGGACATGTTCCATGGAAGAAGAAGGCCATGAGAGAAACGAGGCAAGAGGAGCCTAGTTGCTCATATGTCGAGCTAGTCACCCCTAAGCAGACAATGAAAACAGTCGTTCCTCCTCAACGATTATGATGTCGAGCGTCTCGACCCAATGGCGTCTAAGTGAGATGAGTCAGCGCCATCTATGCTGTGAAGCACGCTTTTGGAATCGACGTCGAACGAGGCAGCACCGGTGCTGCGAGAAGCAGAAGTGCAGCCTCACCATACTACTGCAATCAGATTTGCAACCCACACAACATGCAACGAACTGAAACAAAATCCTCAAATACAGGGGTATACTGCTAATCGATGAAGAGCTGAGGCATTCCTGAACGTGGATCAGACGCGTATGCAGGGAGGACACAGAATGACGACGGGGAAAGAGGAGCGGTATGTGTCGAGCGCACCCCAGTTCAAAGCCTCCAGTCAACGTCTCGGCAAGATGATCAGCGCGATCCTCCACGCGTCTGTGACGTCGAGCGGAGCGGAACTATGACTCGCGGAGGCGAACGGCTTCTCAAAGGAAATAGCGATGCTGCGGTGACCTATGAATTGATGGATGCACAGAAGCGCATGGTCATCCCGGACCATAAGGCTCCGCAGCGAGATCTCGCACCTAGCGAAGCCGCACGGACCAAACCCACGCCCGCCCAGAGCCACATCAAGATTCAAGACCCAACAGCGTTCTCCTCCAACCACCCCCTCACATCCTTCTTACCCACCAATCTCAACACCCTCATCCTCTCCTCCGGCGCGCGCTCGCGATACAAACGCATGACATACCCACAAACGCTCCACACATCCTCCCAAGGCGCATCAAAGAGGTCCCACCAGCACTGCGACGGAGCAGAAGGCAGCGATATACCGAGTTGCCGAGAAGCAAGGAGGATAGCTGCGCTCACTATCGTCGGAACCGCATACAACGCATATACCGGCGTTTGCAAGCTACATTCCCATCAGAAAAAAAAGGACGTGCGGTACAAAACACAAGATCCGCTCACGCATCGTTAAGGAACCCCCACGCCCTCGCACACGCGTCCTTCCGACTCGTCAAGCCCAGCACGCGGAGATAGTTTATGAGCGTGCCGTACGGCAGCACCACGTGGACGTTGAACCCCAGTCGCTTGAGGATCTGCATCTCAGCTACGACCTAGCGCGTCTTTGAGATCGTAGAATGTGTTGCCGAAGTAAGACATTGGAGCGTATTTGAAGGGGTCTTTGGTTTTGGGCGAGAGGGCGTGGGATGTGCGTTGGAGGAGGAGGTCGTAGATGTTGATGAGGTTGCGCATCCGGAGCGGGCATTCTTCGAGTTTGGATGCGAGGTATAGGGCTCCCATTCCGATGTCCTGCGTGATGAATTGTGGGGTTCTGGTGGGATAAAAGAAAAGCAGAGAAGGACTCACGCCGATACCGAACTGTTTCATGGAAGTTGTATACCAGAAACGCTGGAATAGGATTTGAGCTGTGGCTACAGCGACTTGTTTTCTGTCCAGAGGGTTCATGATTGAGTGACTGGAGGGTGCGCTGGACGTACTGTTTCAACAATATCCCAGCTTCATGAATGAGCTTGCACCCAAATGCCCTCAGATCCTCTTCTAAATCCGGAGGTATACCATCCTCCCTAGACGGGGTGCGTTCTATCTGAGACGTCGAAGCTAACGGGACTAGATCAGCAGGCATCCTTCGCAGTGAGTCTCAAGTACACCAAAGCAGATTCAGCCTATTCAATTCAATCTCCGCGGCACTACCCTTGACAAACGATCCATCTGAATCATGCAACTCCCCATGAGCGGCCTACCTCCCAAACCAGAAGTCAGCAGAACAGCAAGTAGCTGGCCCGAGCCTGCAGACGACAGGCGATATGTAGGACGGCCAGTGCCAATGGCTGCACCAGACCATTACCGTCCCCGACGCGACGACAGAGATCGCGACCGAGACCGAAGCTATCACCCTCCACCACCCCGTTCGCCTCGAGGAAGAGACACCTACACTTCACCTTCTCGAAATGATACCCACCGCGAGTACTACCACCGTGAGGAGCGGCCCAGAGGAGAGAGAGGATGGGAGCCAGATAGACGGGCTTTGGAGCGTAGGGATGACAGGGCTTGGACGCGTGATGAGCATATAGGGAGGGGACGAGGGCGCGGGAGGGGTCGTGTTTCGCCGCGCAGAGGGAATAGCTACCATGGAGGAGGAGGAAGTTGGCGAGCCCGCGATTCGGAGCGAGATAGGGACTATGGAGGGCGGGAGAGGAGTCGGGAGTATGACAGGAATCACCATGATAGACGAAGATTCGATGATAGAGAGAGATCGAGTATGCATAGAGCGTATTCTCCTCGTCAAGGTACGTTTAATTACGCGCTAATGCATGCTATGTTATTGACATTTTGTAGATTCAAATGAACGTCGTCGGGAGCACTATTCGCCTACAAAGTCTTCATACTCGCCCAGACGGCACAGCAGGCCACCTTCTCCTGATGGCAGCACTCATCGACACTCGTCGAGATCTCCGGTAAAGCACGAGGCAGGGTATTCTCCCCGTCCACCTTCAGCACCCCAAAGTCACTATTCAGACCACCGCGGTGATGACAGGCGACGCCAGACTCCCAGTCCTCGACCCTCATCCTTGTTTCGAGATGTCAAGCCCGAGCCTACGCGTCTCACGGTTTCCCCAGCACACTCCCAGCGCTCGCTCCGCGCCGAGAAATCAACCACCAAGTCTGCTTCGCCACATGAATCTAAAGATGATCTACACCACGTCCATCTCAAAGTGGAGACAGTCCTTGAAGACGTACATATCGGTCGTTCTCCAGCTTCAAGCCAAGGGGACCAAGATGCCGAAGGAGATTTCAAGATGCGCGACGCCAAAACGCCTCCAACGCCAGCATCTCCTGCTCCATCCCTCAAACACCCAATACCAGAAGAACCCCCAGGTGAAATGGCCAAACCCCCTACGGCACCTTTCCTTCCTCCTTTCACGCGCCGCGAAACTCTGAAAGAACGCCTAGGCCAAAAATACAAAGACGAGGTAATTGATAATGCACTCGTTCCTGTCACATGGCGACTAACACGACACGACACAGCTATCGCAAATCGAAGCCATTGAAGCCAGCCGTTCGCGCGCAGCATCGGAACAAGTGCAGATCTCCAAAGCTGTGAGACGAGCCTTTCACGAGCTGGATATCACGAGTATAGATCTGCGGGCTGCTCAGATACGACGGGAGCATGCGGAGAATCACCGGAGGAAAGCTGCGAGTGCGAATGGGTTTGAGGCAGAGTTTTCTGGATCTGTGGCTTGAGCTGCGGTAGCCCTAGACCACTGGATGTAACGTAACTGGAATGCTACCGGCACGGATGCTAATAATACACTGATAATGACTGCCTGATCAGGTCTGTTGGAGACGATGTGGTGGAGTGAGCTGGGTTGATGGTAGGGAGGGGTACGCCGCGCTGTCAGGGACGGGGGGGCAACTTACGGAAATGAAGGTAGGTGGGACTGCAACATGATGTTGGAGCGGTAATTGTGTGGGGCGAGGTAAATTCCACTATCATGCTATGTAATACTGTACAATGTGGAGTTAATTGTTGTGATTATGGATCTAACTTGGGGTGCTCTTGAAACGTACTGAGTGCGAATTAAGCTGTGAAGGGCGGGGAAAATAAGTGGGAGAGATAAGGTGGCCCTTGGCAGATATACATAATTGGGTGGATATGGACTAAGAGGGTAGGTTAGAGGATGGGGAGAAACGAGTAGGGAAAGGGAAAAAGCGGACTCAATATGGATGCCCCTAAGATTGGGAATGCAAGCGATCAGGCCGGGTGGCGGTATATACGTGAGAACGGCCCTGTGTGCCGCTAACTTGGCGGTGGACACCTGCTGCCCAACGTTGCAAGGCAATATTGCGGCGTTTTACACGCAAATGGTCAATATTGGTGTGGTCGTCGGTGTGATCACGTTTCCGTTTTGACGATCTGTGCGTGTAGGGTGGATGGGACAAGTCTTCGTCGGGATCGGGTAGATCGAATTTGAGGAAAGTGGGAGAATGGTATGGAAGTGGACGAGGAGCGAGTAGAGGAACGTCGCAGACTACGCGTGGTTCATCTGAGGAGCAAGTTTCACAAGGGGACGGAGGAACTTAAAAGTGATTAGGACTCCTAGGAGATGAAATTATTTCAAGGATTCGCTCACAGTAGGATGGCATATGCATGTCAAAGGGATTCCAATAAAAAGGGTCAGACCACGACATGGTGGTGAGTGAGAAGGAATATTTGGAGAGTGAGTGAGGTCTTATAGGAGTGATCATTAAATTGATTATTAGTTTGATGATATTCAAATTCCGACAACGACGCTACACTTTGATGTCGTTCATCACAAGGGCATACTTCATTCGACGCAATTCTTGCGGTTCCTTGCCTGTCTACACAGACATTCGCAACGGTGGTACAAAATATCTCATCTCAATTCGGAATGTCCAAGGAAAAGTTGACGTATGTCTTTCATTCCTTTTGTTTCAGTTTCTGACACCGCCGCTCTTAGTCTCTTGCCAACGATTTAAAACAATCCCTCTTCAGCCACAATTCTCCGCAGGCAAATCGTCTAAAAGTACAGGTCGTAGCACAAAGGCACCTTGTCGTTTCAGGTGGTCGGTGGAAGAATGATGTGATCAGCTGGCTCACGTCCAAGGGCTTCTGACGTCCATAGTCATACTATCACGCGTACTATTATTTACTCGTATTTTTGCCATCGTCTTCCAACTCCGTTCCGTGATAATCATCGATTTTTTTAAATCACATCTCTATCATCTTCCTAAATGTCCACCCCTGCAAATGGCCCCGTCCCAGCAGTAGCTGCAGCTACTGCTCCTGCTGCCATCCCTCGTTCAGCACAACGCGATCCAGGAAATAGCAAGTTGGGAACTTTTGGGGTACGCAATCCAACATCCCACATTATCCATCCATCTCTCATCATTCCCAGGTCAAATCAGGCTTGGCTCAAATGCTCAAGGTACTCCCACTCCAATCACATAGTTACCATATTTCTTATCTCATCCAGGGAGGTGTCATCATGGATGTCATCAACCCAGAGCAGGTGCGAATCTTCACATCTTGCCCCTGACTTTTCACTCATATCCTCAGGCACGCATTGCCGAAGAGGCAGGCGCATGCGCTGTCATGGCACTCGAACGCGTTCCTGCAGATATTCGCAGAGAGGGCGGTGTTTCACGCATGGTGCGCCTTTCTTCCCCTGTCCCATTCATGAATCTCAGCCCTGCAGAGCGACCCCGCCATGATCAAGTCCATCGTGGATGCGGTCACAATCCCCGTCATGGCAAAAGTCCGCATCGGTCACTTTGTAGAAGCCCAGGCCAGTTCCTATCTTCAGAGTGATGCCAACTCCCCTAATTAAAGCCCTAGATCCTACAAGCAATCGGCATAGATTACATCGACGAGTCCGAAGTTCTCACTCCCGCAGACGAGGAACACCACATCAACAAGCACAATTACAAAGTACCCTTCGTATGCGGCGCTCGTAACCTCGGCGAGGCCCTACGCCGCATCTCGGAAGGTGCCGCTTTCATCCGCACCAAAGGCGAAGCAGGAACCGGTAACGTCGTAGAAGCAGTCCGCCACCAACGCTCAATCATGAGCGAGATCAGAAAGGCTAGCGTCATGAACGAAGAAGAGCTCTATGCATATGCCAAGGAGATCCAGGCCCCGTTCCACCTCCTCAAGGAGACAGCTCGCCTAAAACGCTTGCCAGTCGTCAATTTCGCTGCTGGAGGTATCGCCACCCCTGGTATGTGCATCCGCTGATGCTGTAAAATCCGAAAATTGACCTCTACGGGACCCAGCTGATGCAGCACTTATGATGCAGCTGGGCTGCGATGGAAGTGAGTCATATTAATGCCTCGTTGGCTTGATGCTGATGCAAACGCTTGATAGTTTTTGTCGGTTCGGGCATTTTCCACGTAGGTCCCTACTGAATTGCGGGTAATCTCTATTCAATCTCTTTCCAGTCTGGCGATCCGGCCAAACGGGCGCGAGCCATCGTACAAGCGGTACCTTATCTCCTCCACCAATATCATCACAACTGACACGACGCACCAGGTGACTCATCACAACAACCCAATATGCTCGCAGAGGTGCCTCTCCTTGTCCTATTTCTACGTGTTTCACACTCACATCAAATCAGGTATCAGAAGATATCGGAGCCCCTATGGTTGGTCTCACGATGCAAGTTCATGTTTATATTTGCTCTCATTCGCAGACGTTGATGTCCATCATTCTTTAGCGATGAAAATTTGAAGGGGGGTAGACTCGCTTCCCGCGGGTGGTGAACAAAAGCAAAGGAAGCAATTACAATCGTAGAATTAAACTTATAGGTCTATGTATATCAAATAGATTGCACATGGGTGTGGCATGGCGCTGCAAGGTGTTTGCTTCGAGGTCACGGTGTGCTCCAAAAAGGCCATCCACCCGATATTTTTGGCTAGTACACGTTGGAAAGTCTGTGAGTCGCGCTTATGGCTGACATCCTTGCTTCGCATCTGGTCTAAAAAGTCCGCCCCCTGACCTGACTCGGCACCAATACTTCCCGACAGCTCACACTTACCGTACGTCTTGGTTGATGCGGTGAGGCGCTTCCGGGAGCATCTTCATATCGCTTTACCAAGACCCGAGATAAAATGTAATCCAACTTGATATCTTGGCGCAGCCATGCGGCCGTAGCCGGAATCCCGCACGACTTGTGATAACGGTGCTATCACAAGTCATGACTCGACCGATACGACTTTCTTATCGAATGTGGGTTCGGTCTGGACTCTAGACTCGTCACTTACGACGGTCCAGTGTCCATATTACGTGGCGAATTCATTATTTAATAGGAACGACACGACCGGTCACCGCATCAGGCCCAGGACAAGTTTGCGCAGGGAAGAGAGCACGAGTTCATGATCACAGTCCAATCGATTTCCGACACCAAACGACCACATCAAGTTACTATCCACATTCATTCATACAAGGTCATTCTGTAAGCTTCAAAAAACAAAACAAAACTAAAAAGCATTGCGCAAATACACGTGATAACAGTAACACATCCCCTCACATGAAATGCATCTTCTTCGACAAGTTCGAATGCTTGTCTTTAAAGTTCTTCCGCCAGCGATCAAGGTCGAACGCGTCGTCGTTGCTGGAGATGGTGGCGGCGTCGAAACCCATGGCAGGGTTGAAGTGGAAACGCGCCTCGCGCACAGACGATCTGCTGGATGGTTAGTATGCGTGAGCGGCGTGATATGCGGGGACTTGCATCGGCGTCTTTGGTCGAGGGATGCGTGTCAGAGGCATCGTCATGGATAGCGATAATGGACTCACAATAGACAGGAGCGGGTATCGAGACGGAACGCGTCGCACGTGCGTAAGCATGGCATAGCGTGAACGCGAGCTCTTGTAGGCTAAATTTAAATGAAGTGAGGGTATGACAATGACAGGCTGCGAACTTACTCGTCTGAGTTGTGCTCCCTGTGCTCGGCCTGCTAGCTGTGCAACCAATCAGTGGTCGAAAACGTTGAGTGATTATGTTGAACGAACTTCCGAGGAGGCCACCGTGTGATTGCAGGTAAAAGTCGCGTACTGCTGGATTGCCCACTCCATTATCGCGCAACAAACCCCGCGGGACAGTTACCAGACCTGTCCCCGTCGTTCCTAAACATGCATTAATAAATCGACAAGAAACGGAGGTATAGCCGAGCGACAGACTTATTCTTGGGGAAGAATCGGACATGGTGTCTTGAGGAAACACGGTGGATGAGCGACAAAAGTGAATACATAGGGTAGATCGCAGACTTACCGTTTACCTACGACTATAAACGTCAACTCAGGTTTCCCGCCCTTCACGTTTTTTGTCCCGCCAGATATCATCGATCGCGCCTAGTAGACACGGTGAAAACGAGAAACGGCCACCGCTGCACCACTCACCCGTAATGTCCTCGATTTCTTCTTTTCCCGTGAGCGCGTTTCCCCCTTCGGAAAGGCCATCTCGGAAGACTATGATGCGCATTGGCGCGGCCCTGTTCGCTCACCAAACTCGGCGATCGCGCGCTTGTGGTAGTTGAACCGCGTGTGCATATAACAGACGGAATGAACTCACATATACCATTTGCGCAGTTCGTCAATCTTTCTTGGGCGGGGGTGCTGTCATAACCGACATATCGATCTCAGGAGGCTGGTACTGCCCAGTGCAGATGCCCCACATCGGCACCTGGTGCAGGATGAACCAGCCTTCGATGAGTCTCCAGGGCCAAATAGGGACGGTACATACCAATAACCATGAATGGAGCGCTCATGAGTTTCTCCAACGCACCTGATCTTGGCAGGGAGTTGACGCCTCCGAGTTTGGCGTTGATCCTACCAAACGAGTCAATGGTGCAACGAGGCAGAGATCAAAGTTTGACATACTTCATGCCGAGATTCGCACAATATTGGTCATTGGCTCTCTCGATCTTGTTCTCTCGCTAGACGGAGAAGATTGTAATGGAGGTCGCAAACAACGCGAAGATAACTCACGACACACTGTGTTGGGAACTAGCAAGATATAAGCATCATTCGAACTGATCAGGTAACAGCACATACACCGGCGATAACGTCACCAAATGACTTGATGGCATGATATAGTCTGCCGAGCTCGTTGGTAGGATTGCCAGTACCAGCTCCGGATCTCTGCCTATCTTGTTGCCGACCGCATGTTTAAGTGACCGCATGTCCTGCTTAAAATGATTCCATGTTCGGCGGTTGAATCGACGTAGCGCTTACGTTCACCACAGACGACGCGCCAGAACACGATTGACTGGCGGCAGGTGGGGATACATCTACCAAACAACGATCAGCAGCCAGAAATGAAATTCGACATCCTATTTACTCATTCCTAAGATAGATGAGGTTAGTTTGAGATGCATAGAAGATAAAAGGACTTATGGCACCAAGTTTTTTGCACGCGTTGAGCAAAGTGTTGACGAACCGGTTGATTGTCTGATCACTAACCCTTGTGTAATTGAGAATCCCCCAGGACGATAGACTCTTCGGCTCATGGAAGGTCTGGTCGATGACGTTCCATGAACCATTTCGCGGTTGCTGTAGGTCGAGAATCGAATCATTGCGCCACATGCATTCTGGCGTCCTGGACTTACCACAGGTCTACTAGATGCAGGATTGCCGTAGTGGATTCTTGGTGTCGGCAGGACACGCCCGGTGACGGAGATTGGGTCAGGAGATACGGTAATCCCAGCGTCTTGCAAGAACGGCGAATTCTGGTAATCCAGGGCCTGTACAAGCAGTCAATCAAACGCATGCAAAGATAAATGTGTCACTTACAGAGCGCTGGTCTGCCGTGATCGAGTTGTTGATCCAGCGCTGATGAGCGCCAGGCGATCCTGAGGATTCTTGGAAGAGAATTTTACCATCATCGGCGAGAATTCGGGAGGGAGTTTTCGCGTGTAACGTTGATCGGGAGCGATAAGACACATCTCTGCCGGGATGACCTCGTCGCGATCCTTTGATCCAACTTGGATACCGATGATATTCGGATAGAGTAGTTGGCGACTCCAAGCTTTCTTGAAATAGTCCTGTATTCGCTGTGAGAGAAGCTGTTAAGAATGTGATTCATATCGAAACCTACCTTGACCGTAGTGTTCTCGAATTGAAAGTTGCCAGCATTAGCGACCAAACCTCGAATCTTTTTAAGGCCCTTCCGGTGGACGAGCGTGACAGAAACGCCTTTGAAAAAATTCTTTAACTGCCGGAATTGCGGGGACTCTGCGCGGAGGTCCAGCGCACGAACATCGTTCTGCTTTAGAACTGCGAGAGCGGCTGCCTGAAAGCTACCCTGCTTAAACCTGAGATGTATATGAGTGTTAATGTGTAGTAATTGAGGCGGGCTTGCTTACATGACCGCTGTCGATACATCAATGTTTACTAAAACCTTTCCGATGGTAGGGCGAACACTCCTATTGTATGATGGTCAAACATGCGCCGCTACAGAGATACTAAGCTTACTGGAAGTATCCGCGCCACAATTCTAAACCTCCACCCAAGGTCTGTATGCCGGCGTCTTTGGTAAAAAACGCGCGTGTATTGTTTGGATATTTCCTGCAGAATAAATGAGCATTCCTACACAAATACTGATAAAAGGCGCGACACACAGATTGGGTGCCTGACGGATGATTAACTGCAGGACGTTGATGGCTGTCAGGACCTGGGCAGTCTGCTTGGTCTGTTTTCCGTCAATGAATGCCTGCAAACCACTATGATTCGACAGTAAGCGGAAAATGGAAAGAAAATCGCTCGATAGAAGTACATACCTAAAGTCGATCGGATCGGCAGCGACCTTCTTCAGGGATACCTGGAGGACTCCGCGGGTTGGGGCAGACCCATCCACTCGAGGTTTATCAGACATATTAACGTCAAACTTTTCGCAACCAAAGGTAGAGATTGATCAGTAGTTCCGACTCGAGCACCCTGACTCTTACGTTTTGAGAGTCCCTGCCAGACAATGGAAGCTCACGGGAAGAATACATAATTACAGCCCCGTCGAAAATACAGCGCGGCGTGAATAACTTCGGGTCCGTGTGATTTTGGAGGCGTTCAAACACTTCGATCCTCCTGCGGGGGTTTTTGACATCTCTCCCGCCACCGGAGATCGCTAGATTCGAGTGAGGTGCCATCATTAGCCACCGGGGTACAGATACTTACCAACTATATGAAGTTCAACCGCTGTGTCATTGTAGCAAGAGTGGAACTTACCTTCGTACTGAAAATATCTTGTTTTCGTTGGCAGCTTCGATATGACAAACGAATTTGTCAGAACCTGTTGCGGTACACCCTTGCCTCGAGTAGACATCAAATTGAGCGTGATGGTGAAAGAACTTGACTGGAGACTGAGCACAGGAGGGAGGGGTATATATACCTATGGATTATCGATGATAATCTCACTAGTTGTCCGGCATGTCAGCTCAATCCGACCGATATGGACGTGATCAGTGACATTTTGATCAGATAAGTTGATTCCTGGGATGTCCTCTGATGGGCCGCATGCTTGCGATAACGTAGGATAACGTTCATTTTTTCCGTGACGATCGGTGGGGTCAGGGCCGTCAGGCAGCAAGCAGCTTCTGATCAGTACTCAAGGGGGATAGGAGCATACTCAAACTTCTCAGCATCACGCAGGACGGGAGCAGAGAAGCCTAGAATTAGGACGCAGAAAATTGATAAAGCGCAAAGACATGTCCAAAGTAGAAGATGATATGTAGAAGGGAATATGATAAAGAATCTGCTCCTGAGTATTGGGTCATCATACAATTCTTGCAGTCACGAGACATCGCGAAGGCGTACAATCTCGATAACGTGACCCCACCCCAAGCCGATCACAACCCTCCTTCAGCAGCAAGGGCTCGACTGCTGTTGCTGAACAGATTGACCTGGAGTAACTGTTGACGATTTGGCGCCACCAGCAGGCGTCGAGGTCGATCCCATCCTTAAAACAAGACAGATAAGCTGCATGAATGCTGGGTGATAAATTTTGTCCACCTATCCTTGATCTGTTTCGCCATTGTCAAAAACGCTTGTTCAACGTTTGTCGCATTCTTTGCGGATGTCTCCAGGAAAGGAATACTGAGCTGGTCGGCAAATTCCTGTTAAGATGGTTAAAATATCCCCAAACGAAATATTCTAATCAAATACTTGCCTTCGCCACGCTGTACTCTACCACCTTCTTGCTGGTAAGATCACTCTTATTCCCAACCAGCAGCTTATTGACGCCCTCAGAGGCGTACCGGTCTATCTCCTGTAGCCATTGCTTGACATTCGTAAAAGTGTCTTGTTGTCGGGGTAAGCATTTAAGTCGGCGTTTCAGGCAAGCATTCTCACCGTTATCAGTAACGTCGTATACAACGATGATACCGTGAGCGCCTCTATAGTAGGAGGACGTTATGGTGCGGAATCGCTCTTGGCCTTCTCGCATCAGCCCACCATTGCATGGAAGCTAGCTTATGAACGTACCTGCCGTGTCCCACTGTGACGCATATATGAATGGTATGTAAGCAACAAGTTAATGTAAAGATGAATCAGGCCACTTCGCGACGCAATGCATGCTGACCGCACTGACGCACTCCAAAGAAGGGGAGTCGTGAAAGGCACCCTACTCACAATCTGCAACTTGACGGTCTTGCCTTCGAGTTCAATAGTGCGGATCTTGAAGTCAACACCAATAGTGCTAATATAACTCTCGGTGTACGTGTCGTCTGCGAAACGGAGGAGGAGACAAGACTGTTGAACAACACGAGGTCAGCAGATACTTGAAATTGGTCGCCGCAGTAGCAACGTACCTTTCCGACACCAGAGTCACCGATGAGGAGAAGCTTGAAAAGATAGTCGTATTCGCTGGTGTGCATGGTGAGCTCGAGTATAAGATGGACAGTGACAACTAAGGGAGACGAGGCAAGAAAAGACTTGGGACAAGGTGAATTGGCGGTTGGTGCTGTGTGACGCGAGGTGTGTGAGGCGTGACTCTGCCAACACAACAGGGCACCGCCCAAGCACCGCCACTTCTCATGTCCCTTCTCTGCCCCAATGAATGGCGATCTGGCAGGCTTTGGTCCGCCTCTCATCTCTCAAATTATTGCACATTTATCTGGGCGACGAGAAAACTACCCTCAGGTCTGGAGGTGCCTTTCTGGCGCGCTCAGTACGCTTTGTCGAGCGTGTTTGACGTAAAGTTGGTCTAACCTTGAAGGCATTTACGCGTAGATGCCTAGACCTTCGCTGCAAATAATCCCAAGGATGCAGGGTTGTAGTCCTTGATGATGATTAGAACTTCCTCATTGTTGTGGACTACATACCCATTTAGTGAAGATGCGTGTTTCGTCAGTCATGCGATTCTTCTTCCAGTAACGTCACATAACACTGGCACAGTATATCCTTATCATGATGCGGCCGACAGTATTAATTACAACCAATTACATTGACATAACCTGGTGTGGCATACGGCCATCATGGATTCCACTGAGGCTAGTTCAGGTCAGATTCCAATCAAGACCGATCAAATAGGATCAATCGATTGAAGGGGACTTACTATCGTCGGTGATTCAGAAGCTTCTTAGGCCTCTTCCAATCCAAATCATCACCTTGACTCATTATCTACTGTTCCCTCGATATGGCCACCAATATGAACAGGTTAGACTATCGCAGTGACCCTTCCCAAAGGATGCAGCTTCGCCTACAACGTGGACTTCATAAAGATACATCTGTTTTGCTTAGTGATGTTTCAGTGGCCAGTAGCCAGGAGTAGTGGGTCTCGTGTTCTCCCACCCGCGTAATTTAACTGATGGCCCCTTAGTGCGTATCTGATTCGTACCGAGTACGTGCGCTGGTGTCATCCTATTAATCCCCTCTCATGCCGCCGATCTGTAGCATTGGGGGACAAGAATTTTGGATCACATTTGATACCGGTTCCTCAGACCTTGTGAGCCTGCCGTTATTTTTTTCGACAGACTACATTTAGAAAGCCAATTTCTATCTTACAGTGGGTGGTTTCATCAGGTTGTACCAATCCAGATTGTCAGGGCATCACAAGATATTCGTCCTCGTCATCTAGCACCCTGACCTTATCAGATCAGCCTTTCAAGCTGACATACCTGATGGGATCAGTGCTGGGAACAGTAGGCACAGAGACCGTAACACTCGGCCCGTATGAAATATCCTCTCAAACGTTTGGTGCGGTTCCCGTTTCATGTCCTTATTGAAATGCTCAATGATCACCCCACAGCCTTAGCTAACCAAACGAGTGGACTTGGACTTTCTAACACGGGAAACTCGGGTATTCTAGGCCTGTCATTTCCACTCGCCGCTTCCATCCCCCTAACGTCTGGGACACCCATCCTGGACAATCTGTTTACTCATTTTGATGACCAGCACCGGTTTTTTGCGTTCAAATTAGGACGAAACGAGTCGCAGGACATCTCGTATTCAGATTCATCACTCACTATCGGGGAATTGGACTCTTCCCTGACAAATGATACAAGCCAGTTCGTATTCACGCCGGTCTTCGCATCGACACCAAACGAGTATGACTTCTGGAAGCTTCCAATTCAACAAATTACCATCAACGCTCAGGTCCTTCCTCTCTCCCGTTCGCTGGTCCGCGGTGCACCGTCACCGATCGCTGTGCTTGACACCGGGACAACTCTCATTTTAGGTCCGACTGGAGACGTCGATGCGTTCTGGTATGCCATAGGAACGGGTGGGTCCACGAAGTACAACCAGAATACGCAAACGTGGCAAGTGAGGTGCGAGAGGGCCGTGGACGTGCGCATTAAACTTGGCAATTCCGATACTGCAAAAGAATATCCACTTCATCCCGAGGATGTCAGCTGGGCTGAAGGTGAGACGCAAGACGGCTGGTGTACCGGAGGAATACAGGCAAACAACGGAGTGAGAGTGATCCAAAACTAGAACTTGGTCATGTTCTGATTTCAACCCATAGGTCGACTCTGGAGATTGGCTTCTCGGGGCTGTGTTCTTGAGGGTATGTTCGTAATTTTTCTTCATTTCTACGTCCCTAATTCTCCTTAATACCCTTGCAGAACGTCTACGTCATACACCAGGGCACGACAAACTCCAATCCACCAATGATCGGGTTGTTGAATACGACGGACCCATCCATTGCCCTCGCAGAGTTTACGTCATCCAGAGGACCAGATCCAGCTCCCCCACCTTCCATGCTACGCGCTGGTTCTTCAGCTACGGAAGTGAGGGATACTGTCGCGACTTGTGTGGTATGCGGGGTGTGCGGATTTTTGATTGGAGCCATTGGAATTGTGATCTACCGTCTCCGACAGCGAAGGAAATCGCAAGGACAAGTCCATATATGATACAACTTAAGTAGATATTGTGTCCAGCGTTACACTGTCCAGTGTCCGAAATAATAGTACAAAGACGCCTAGTAATATCATACCTCATCGTACAAGGTGACCCGTATGCAGAAGGAAAAATAGTCGATGATACGTGACACTCAATCGACCGCTCGACATGTGGGGTATCACTTCCGAGGCTGGACGTAGCTGGGCTGGTATCCAACGTTCTGAGGCGGCCCATACTGAGCTTGCAACTGCGGGTGCTGGTACCCAGGTTGGGCAATTTGAGGCTCCCACCTGCCAAAGGATGTTGGCAATTTGACTATTGTAGATTAAAATGATCCCCTTACCCAGGCTGCACATTCACCTGCAGCTGACATATCCCGCACATCCAAACATGTTTCGAGTTCATAGGAATGAGTGGGACGAAGCACAGCTCGAACCAGGTCCTAGACTTCGCGGAGAACATTGCAGCTGGGGCAGGCTTTGATTATTGGGCATTCACAACAGTAGAACCATACGACACACCATTATGGCACCGAGGGCATATTCTGGCTTCTTGATTCCCTTCCGGCTTAACTTTTGTGGGGCAGCCAACTGCAAAGGGTATTAATATCAACATACGTATTACACGAGCACACTAGGCAAGAAACCCCACGAACAAATGATTGGTAGACAAACTGTAGGAAAAGTATCAGCACCAGGTCAGCAGAATATATCCTGTCTCACAGAAGAAATCCATGGTGATGTCGGCAGGGACAAGCTCCAACAGGATAGTCTGAGTTGTACATGTGTTGCCAACTTGCACTGCGCAGTCACACCACAGGGGTCCAAATTGGGTTTAAAACATGTGCCAAAACATGCAATTTAATTGAAGCACCAATTTTCATCAATCTCCTTTACGCTGAAAGAATAATATCTTCGACGAGGCTCGTTCACATATGCTGAAGGTTGTATACACATAAAACGCCGTATTTCCAAGGCTATCATACATCTCCAATGTCCATAACGAATACAGACGTGATTTATGGCATTAAGGCGCATTCAACGAGATCTGCGGTGTTCAACCAAGTCAGATGCCCACTCGACAACATCGACCTGCTCACCTTCAAAAACTCTTCATAGTTGAGCTGAATCCAGCCGTCATTGTCATGATCCGCCCTGAATAGTCGTCAATAACTATGTGGCGTGGATGAATTTTGCCAAGTCATACCTTTGGAATGTTTCGGTCAAAGTCTTGACGGTTACACATGCTCTCACGAAGCGGTCGAAAGTAATTCCAGGAGTGGGGCCATACGCACTCGGCGCACCAGATGCTATCGAACAATTTAGACTTTTGGTTGCAAGAAAAAAAAGACTTTCAAGTACCGTATCTGATTTCGAAGTGCTTGCAACAAAGAAGGAGATAAGTTGTAACCAAAGCTGCGGAGGGCTTCCGCCAGTTCACGTCCTTCGATGGAACCAGAATGATCTCTATCGAAGTGCTTGAAGACTCGCTGCCACTCGGCAATATATTTCCATAAGCCAGCAAATTCTGGGCCAGATCGGTGTCAGCGATAGTTCAGATTTTCGGATGTTATTCACCATTGAAACCGATGGTTCCACTTCGATCGGTATCCTGCGGGATGTTATATGTTATTTTTTACGGAGTGAGGTTATACATACAAAGATGTTCATAAGCATCTTCACCGTATCGAGATCAAACTCTAAGCATGGTTTCAGTAACTTAGTTAGAACGGGTTCATGGAAAAAGAGCCCAGTCCGGGCATCGGCAGGATCGCTCAATATGCTGCCAGAATTCGCGATACAGTATTGCCAATCGCAGGAAGCCATGACGTCAACAAGGGGTGTACTTACTTGTCCAATTTCCTAGTAGAGCGCAGCAGTATCAGTCGTCGCACGAGCACTATCCGCAGCACCACTCACCGTTCACCAGGGCATCTTGAAGTTCTGTTACGCTAAGAGCGCCCGATCGATCAGTATCGACAGCGCAGAACCATTGCCAGAGCTGAGGATCAGAACCGGCTGGAGGACCTTGTTGATGACTGTATGGCCTCGGTCGTGAACTGGGATATCGACTGAGGTTTGACGAATAGGAACTGGCAGGGTTTGATGTATAGGCACTGGCAGGGTTAGGGGTATAGTAAGACATCTTAAGCTAGATCTCTCGTCGATGATGACGGGGGTCAAGTAAAGAGTACACGTCGGATAAGATACAGGCTCAGCATCGTGAGTCAGGCTGGAGTCACTGGACAAGTGGCTGTGCCAAGGCGCTCAAATTGTGATTTCGATTTCTTTTTAAGATAGCTGTTGAAGACACGACAATCTGTTGAAGGGAAACATTTGCGAAGGTATGTCATCCACAGAGAACTGACTACCATGCATCATGTTTGTTATTGACTAGGTGATTTTCACCGCGGAGTCCGACTTGGGGCATTGAAGAACATCCCAAACAAGTTGTGTGTGACGGCTGGTGTCAACGGTGATATTGACCCTCAAGGTTCCAGGGACAAATGTCACATCTAATTTCAATGCAGGATATCAAGATTCTCCCGTGAAAGTTCTAGCCTGACGGTGAGGGAATCCTATGCGCTTCAAGTTGGGCTAGGCCATTTGATTTCGGATCACTTCAGGGAGATTGACAGCCAGCCTAGCCAATATTGTACGCTCGTAGTTGTTTGGCATGAGACGAATCCAGGAGAGCGGCGCACATACCGCCCAGTAACTTACGTTCGTTCGCACAAGAACTTTGTATGCCCAGACCAGCCATAGGGGGCCTATATGCGGAACAAAGCCGCCTGAGTGGAGCGTGTACTAATCGGAGTCCCAAACGCGAATATCCTGATTCCTGACGGGCCTTGATGATATATCTGATACTTGATAGCGGGAACCTTCGCACAACAAGGAACAGTCCGCAGTCCCAAACTATCCAGAGAGTGGTTGTTATCGAAGCACCATCTTGGACAACCAATGAAGATTCGAAGCTTCGAGGTTTCTGCTTCTTTCCGGAAGACTTCTAATACTTTCCGTCGCAAAAGACGGAACAACCAAAGCTGTGCGGCAGTCTACGTAGCCGCAAAGCGAGAGAGTCATCCCGGATTAGTGCTTTTCCGACGCTGCGGTAGTCGTGCTGGTCAGTCAGCCGGATGAATCGGTGACTTCCCGCAGCGTTTAGATTGTTCTAAATCTAAATCTATGTTGTTGTAAAGTCCTCGTGCCGACGTGCCGACTCATACGTACGTCAGTGTTTTGCAAGTCCGCATGTCAAGAACGCCCATATATCTAGAAAGACCCCCCTTCTAGGCTCGGATTCATTGGTTCAAAACATGTTCCAAACACCTAACCAACGTTCCAACTGTCGCTTACATGCCTTTTGACGCTGTACTAATCAGAATCTAGATACAATTGGTCTGCGGTTTGAACTTTGGAAAGCGTTTCTGGATTACGACGGGCAACTAAATTTAAGGTTTCAATCAAAATCTAGGATTCTAAATGCTGCGGAAAAGTCACCCATTAATATCGATTATCCACCGAACCAGAAGCGCCCACCCTAGAATTTAGAACCCTGTAGATAAAATATACGGCATTTGGACTCACAAAGGTTACCACTCGTATGATATTTCGAAGTGCGGAGATAGGAGTCCGTTTCGTAATACTTAACGTTTCAGTTAGATCAAAACCCGGGTCGTACTAGTACTGCTTGCCTTGTTCAAGGTCCCTATTATTCAGGTAGACTTTGTTATGATAGGGATATGAGTCGCCATTGTACTCCAGCAGCCTCGAGCTCTGCAACACGTACAACTCCCGTGGTATAACAAAGTTCAAGGATCACCCACCATGAAGGGCGGGGGGCATGGTTATTCCCTGGCATAGTACAAGGTTTATCCCCTCCATCACTCGACCCTGGAAAGTGTGCTTTCGACACGAGGATAGGAGCTCATATCCTAGATATTAGTCAATTAGCAAGAACGCTGACGTGCGGCGGGATGACATCACCAAACTGATGGCAAGCTTCCTGGCTACATGGGGTAGAGGAAGTCAATGGTCATTCAACATGATTAGATAAGTATCCGCACTGTTCCTTTTGTTGGGGGAATGGAAGACTCGTCTGCGGGATTAATGTGTCGGAGACTTTGCGCTTGTCAATCTAAAAGATGCTGGCTGTCACATTCCGAGTATTAAATCGCTCAATATACTGCTTTTGAGTGTCATTTTTGGAATAGTACAAAGGAAGCTGGCGCTTTTTGTTAACTGAAAGCCCTTTCCGAATCAACCAGACGCGGCTCGGCTTCAGGGTTAGGAATACTTTGATCAGGCTTCAAGCGGAAGTTTTGGAGCGTGCGATCGGAGACTCTGCCAAAGCCACGTATTCGCCATGCTACCAGATCGAGCGCCAAGTTATCTTATGACATAAAAAAATTGGAGACTTGCCGCCGCGATGCAGGCCGGCATCAGGGTGATTCGATAAGGCTGGACCGTCACTCATCTGCTTGTTCCCAGCTTGATGAGAGAATCACTGTTCAACAAAGACCGTCACGGTGACTCTGGTCTTCACATGATAAAGAATACAGTCTGCCAGACTATGGCCATCGTGGAGCTACAAGGTTTACTTGAGGCGCGTCGTCAATGCGCCTCTTCTTTTTTTCAGGTCCGCTGCTGATCGGAGCCTACTATCAGTCTAGGTGATGCCGATAGTTTTGTGCGATAGCATCAATGTCATGGCATGTGACGCATTTCGAGATTGGTAATTGAATTGTACTCCAAAATAGCATGCACACAATTAACCCTGCAGATGCGTATATCTCCTCAATATCTCCTCAGATCTTCTTCCGCATCAGATGACGTACTGATGAAAAACTCATACATGCCATTAGAACCACCGATTTACATTCTTGAAAGCCATGTTCCGTGCATAATGATAATACATCTACGTGTCTATGATAATGAATGTTGTGGCAATTACTATTGGAGGCTAGGCAAACGGCGGGTATAAACAAATTCTAATACAATGCAAGAATCTATCCAGAAGTGATGAAGCGGTAATATATGGCTATGAAATGAATATGAAGATGATGGATGCCTAGAGTAGCTCCATTGTGTGATGCAGAACTTAGAAATAATGAATCAAGATGACGACGTGATAACATGTGGCACGGCGATAAAAACGTACAGATCATAGTGATGGTAACTGCTTCCTTAGTGGTAGAAGGTTTGGCAGTCTGCTCCAGTGAAGATGACGCTGGGATCGAGATAACCACTACCAGGTCCAACTTGATGTTGGTACTGCGATGACCATGCATGAGGGCCGCCAACAACACCGGGGCCAGTAGTGCTGTCGACAGAAAATGAGAATGGATCCAGATCAGCGACCCCATTGTAGAATGAATCATTTTCGGTTTTCAGCGAGTGCTGGATGGGAGGGAGATGTTTTAATGATGACAGTGTGTGAGGCGATCCAGAATCGGGTGGTGACACACTGCGGTTCGTCGTGGCGTTACTCGTCATTGAACCCGACGTCGTGGGAGGCGTATAAGTGGTCCAGCTGCCACTGCCATCGTCGGTGATAGCGGTGTTGGGAGCACTCTCCACCGGAGAGAAGGCAAGCGACAGAGGGGGAAGATGAGGACGAGACTGTCCAGCGGCGGAGACAAGCGAGAGCGAACGGGGCGTCGGTCCCTGACCGCGAGCGGACGGAGGCAGTGACGATTTGTTAATCATATAGGGGGAACGATCCTGAGAACGTTGTCCTGAATGATAAGCCTGAGCACGTTGATCCTCAAGATAATCACGCTGACGGTTGCGTTCACGACGGCGCTCATCATCACGGATGACCCGTGCCTCCCAAACCATGCGAACATTCTTCTCTCGCTCCTGGCTATTGGCGTAGATCCAGCCAATCTCTCCCAACGCGCGCAGACACACGTCAACACCATCCTCGGCGTCAACGTCCCAAGCAAGTCCATCTTCGCCTTTCAGATCACTATTTGCGTCCTGATCAACGTCGCCTTGCGCAAGTAGCAATGCGGCATAGTAGCATCCGTCTCGGATGAGGCCAGCATCATGAGCGAAGAAACCGCTGGAGGGAACAGCCAGGTGCCGCTTCAAGATAGCGATGACGCGGGGAAGGATAAGGCGGCAACGGCGAGTAGCCTGGGCAAGCATGCGGCAAAGGGCGCGATCAGCGGGAGGGGAGTGACCGTTTGAGTCGGGGCTACCCTTGGTCTGTGTAACGATGCGCTGTCTCAAGGCTTCCCGGATGATATTCCAGCACTCAAAGATGAACACTTGCCATCCGCTAACGAAACGCTCGACGTCCTCTCCACGAACAAGGCCGCCGCCCACAGTGCCGATGCCACCTGCTCCACGACGGAGAGACTCAAAATCATCCCAGCACCGCTCGAGACCATCCCAGATTTCCACGAGGGAGTCTTCGCGGATGGCAACACCGGCATCGGTGCGACGACGCGCACGAGGTCCAGTGAGCACTGCGTGAACGGCACGACATACACCAGACACGGCGAGGGCGAGCGAAAAATAATGGGAAGAAAGGAGGTAAGAAAGCGAGGCACGCGAGTGGCCACGAGGATCTTGCAAGGAATTGACAGGGAAATCGGACGACACTGGAGAAGTGGCAGTAGGCGAGGAGCGTGATGAAGCAGATGTAGAGGAAGGAGCGCTGCCAGATGCAGATGCACAGTATTGAGGAGGGAGCGTGCTTTGGAACGCAACAAGGTCATCCTCGTCACTGGGCATAATCAGAAAATGTCACTCAGGCATGGCATGTACTTACAGATATAGGCGACCACCGCGCAAGGCAGTGCGGACACCTTCATGCACGTATGCATACCAGAAAACTCTG
The DNA here is from genome assembly GCA_016628565.1 of Suillus placidus. Lineage (NCBI taxonomy): Eukaryota > Fungi > Basidiomycota > Agaricomycetes > Boletales > Suillaceae > Suillus > Suillus placidus. Next base: position 28,852 of record JABBWD010000213.1, read on the forward strand.
GCACGGACAAGTGCATCACAATAAGATCCTTGGCCACTGTGTAGCACGGAATGATTGGTCGGGCTGCAGAGTGTGTAAACTTGGGAAAGCGTCGCCTCGTACATAGTCTGAATATGGACAATCCGTCAATACGATTCCATGTCATCAGTCAAGCACCGGCACTCACTCCCCTGTCCATGGAACTTTGGATACCTGGTGACGGGTGCGTCAGCTGAGGGCACCCTGGAATATTAAGGGATACATACCCTGAGTTAGTGGGATGATGAGTAAGAGGACCCTGACACCGTCCCAAGTTGGGTGTCGCAGCAGAGCATGAATATCGATGAGATGTAGGACCTCCCTGATCATCGTCTCTACACGAAGAGTACGAGCGCGCCGGCTCGAGTCAGAGAAATCATTGTCGCCATCTGAAGAGAACTTGGGTCCGTCGGGCATAGTAGGGGAATGCGGTTCTACTTCCTCCTCGATACCATATTCATTGACGCCAAATGAGGCAGCCCATGTGACAAGTAGCATCGCAATCATCTGACCCTCGATACTAAGAGTAGAAGTGCCCTTAATATGCGCATAGTATCTTGACGTGAATTCAGTGGGTTCGATTATAGGACCTAGATGAAGAAAAAATGGATCCATGATAACCATGACAGTA
>JABBWD010000214.1:0-29497 GCA_016628565.1 Suillus placidus
GAATCCTTGCCTAAATTCGCGGCAAGAATTTTATTTCGTACCCAGGATCTTAGTCGAGTAAAGGACTATTGCTACCAGTCATGGACTAAGATTCTTCAAAACCAAGCGTCAATACAAGATTTTGTATTTGCAAAGGAAGTCAAAATGGGGACATATTCGTGCGTGAAAGTCTATCGATGCGTGATATGTACTGGAACAAGGTTACATCAGTGAAAAGGCACCACCTCCGCCTGGCGTAGCTGTTGCTGCTCGAAGAATGACGGAGGACGAGAACGACGAGGTTCAATATGGCGACCGAATTCCATACGTGATCATAAGAGGCGATCCCCAGACGCGGCTTGTGGACAGGGCGGTGTCCCCGGAAGAATTGTTGCAAAATAAGTGCGCCCTTTATATTTGCTCTTGCGATCCGAACCGCTACTATCCACAATCTAGGCACATGCAATTAGACGCTTCGTATTACATATCCCGCGTTCTGATCCCACCACTCGAACGTGTTTTTAACTTGGTAGGTGCTGACGTTAGAACTTGGTTTGACGATATGCCGAAGGCTATCCGAGTCAATCATCCAAATCCTCTTGCAATGTCTCCCAAAAAACAGACGATCACAGCAAACCGGTTAAAGATAGATGAACATTTCAGAGTTCTCAGTGTCTTGCATGCGGTGGCTTGTCTTCAGACAGTAGGCACTCATATCTTTTTGCCTCTCTTCAATGTTAACGAATTCACGACAGGAATCTGTGAAAGTTGTCGGAGAACGCCCCGGGAAACAATGCCCACCCTCCTTGATCAAATACGAAAAGGAGAAGCCCAGCTCTTAGACGCACAGCGGGTGTGCGCATCGTGTGCGTCGACCGCAAATACCGAGCCAATCGAGTGCATCAACATTGACTGCCCGTGGTTGTTTGATCGAAAAAAAGCAGAAGGAAGGACAGAGTTTCTCGAGGGGTTACAAGGAATCATGGATGACCTTGAAATTTTAGAGGATGGTATACCAGACTGAGACGGTTAAGGCGTTTATCCTTAGTCGTGCTGCGCTGATAATTATAATACCCTGATTCATCTATTGTGTCGATTTGTATTATTGTACTTAAGATAGATGGTCTTTTAGGCTTGCTATGGCGGACGCGAATTTGTTGCGGTCATGTGACGTGCGCGTTGTTGATGCATTGTTTGGTGCTAGCTAGCCGTACAACCACTTCGACTCGGAAACGGCAAGCGCCCTTCAATTGCTCATATACATAGTTTACACCAGCAAACGCGAAGGTAAGTATGGCGCATCCAGCACCCGGAATAGTAGCATGGACAACTTCTATTCGCACGTCTATGGCGAAGGATCCATGTCGGCAATTATTTGAGGACCAAGTCCAAACGCACGGCTTCATCTTCTTGGACGATTACCTCGAAAATATCTTGGCTGGTCCAAAGCAAGAGTGCGTGAAGTGTTACATCATTTTCTCTACTCTGAACATCTGTAGACCATAGCGACCTCGTCAAGACACCCGCTCGAAGAAGACCGCGCCCAAGCGAACCAGAGCAGCCACTTCAGCAGCTGCAAAGGCGCAACAACTCCATTCTTTGTCTCTCGAGGTATTTCATCTCTTTAAAGACTGATATATTGAGAATCATGTCCATATTGTAGGAGGAGGACATGAGCAAGGAGAACCAGCCACCTGTCAACAGCTTTCATAAAGCCCTTCTGCACGCCAAGCAGAATGCAGAGTCCACGCGTTCTCCTGCAGACAGCGACTGTGCTGAGCAAGTCCTTCCGCAATCTAAGCCCGCGGGTATGATTGTGGGCGAGCATGATCCGGATCTAGTAGAGGATGATCTGGCCCCAGAGGTAGAGGACACGATGGTTTCACCACTCGACACCTTACATTCTGTTCCCCTTAACTCGCCAAAACATACCCGCGCTCGGGAGGCACGCACTGGCAATCACACTCAACCACTTCCTCAGATACCAGCAGCCAACTCTCCGATCACGCATGTCAGGGATGCATTGACTGCTCCGCTGCCCATTCTACTGCGTCCAGTTCCGCTCCTGCGTTAACTACTATGGTAGTGCCACTTAATGACTCACCGTCTCGTATTCTTGCGCACAAGAGCAGCGCACTGCAATTTCCAACACTTCGCGCTCCATCTCCGCTACGTAAGTCAATGCGTGTCGTAGTAGAACCGTCTACAGGCGCTGGGATTCTTGCGTCAGCTGCTCCAGCACCAGCGCAACCTTCCGCACTGGGCAAACGTACATCGTGGCTAATGAAAGCCAGAGAGGTGAAAGCTATGGAAGGCATCATTCATAACAAAACAAGCATTCTCGGCCCTGGTGCCGGCACAACGGGTCCCTCTGGAAACACTGTCGCTCCTTTGAAGCGGAAAAGTGGCGACATGTTTGCTGCTGCACCTCTGGCTTCAGACGAGACCGACGAGGGGCGTAGAGCGAAGGTAGCCAAGGCCTCCAAGTCCGATTCTGCTCAAAATTCGAAGGACCCACCTCTGAACCAGGGGACAGCTATGCCAACTCAGGTTCCATCCATTCTGGCACCGACTAGAGCTGTGCATCTCCCTGAGGAGCACTGGGAACCACTGAACGACAAGGAGGAAGAGGCTAGTTTCATTGGAGTGTTTAAACGTACAGTTGAAGGTCTCGGTGCCCGCGCGGGTAAAAGCATGGGGAAATCCCTTGGTGGCGGTGCGGCAGCCGCTGCACTTGCTGAAGCTCGTGCTGCTGCAGAAGCAAGAGTAGCGGAGAGGAATAAGATCAATGAAGAACAGGTGACAGAGTCAGAGGACTCTTCCGCACCAGACGCTGAAGGACTCCAACCGGCAACTGAAGATGTTCACTCAAGAGAATCAGAACGCAGACTCAGTGTCTCTGACATGGTCTCTACTAATGAGAGCCCGGTAGCACTTCGGTCTTCGTCTGCAGCGAATGAGAGCGTCTCAACAACTCCGCCCAACTCCCCACCTCCTACTCGTACTTCTGACTCCAGCTTCGTTCCTCCTCCTGGTCCAGTGTTTAACAGGCAACCTCCTCCAGTGTTCATGCCTCCCATCACGAAGCAGATTGCGCCCCTCGCCAAAGAATTCTCTTTCAATTTGCCAATGACAACCTTTACGCTTCCTCCGCCAGTATCGCTGGGTCTACCGGCAAGACTTACATCATCACCTTCTTCCTCGCGTCCCCCTCCACAGGCAGGCGGTACACAACAATCTTCACAAGCAAGCACATTGTCGGATGCCGTCTTTGATCAAGTAGAGGACATTCCAGCCTGGATGCCCTCTACACAAGACTCTGAATACACGGACGGTTCAGAGTCCCAGATTCATCGGGCGAAATTCGCCACACTTGAAGATGACGATGATGACAGTTGGCCCCTTGAGGAGAAGTTGGCCGCAAGCGAACAGGGATGGACTCCTTTCAACTTTAATAATAAGGAGGACAGCATGACATGGAGTACACTTCCTACCGAATCTCAGGGACTCACCAGAACGAGAAGTGACTTGACCAGTAATTCAGCAAAGAATGCGGTGCAGCAAGATGACGGATCCGTAATCCCCAGTACCTTCACCATGGATATAGATGGTGACGTCGCTCAGGCTCAGGACAATGAATCCACTGTATCCGAACCAGAAGCCGACCACGAGTCAGTTATGTATACGAGCGATCTGGGCGATGTCCTCAAGGCTGGCCAGCCTACTGTTACTCTTGTCGAGGCATGTACAATTGTGATCGTCAGAATTCTTAATACTCACCGTAACAACCGTAGTCTGGTGGCATTCCGCGGAGCGAGAGCCAATTATCCATGGTTTCGACGTCTTCGTCTTCCCAGCAGTCACAGGCTGGATTCTTCGGTCAAGCCACAAAACTCGTCAATAGTATGCTTGGCACTGGCAAAAAGGCCAAGCCGGAGGTCAAGAGCCTACAGCTTGCAGCCGCCGCTGCGAAGAAGGTATCTCGTTCACCCTTACCTCGAGTGTTTTGCGGGACTCAAAGTATCACATAGCAAGAAGAAGAAGCCAACAAAAAGGTCACCCGTCTCAAGGAGATGGAAGCGAGACGCCAGGCAGCGCTTGCTCGCAAGGCAGATGAAGAGAAGTCACGCGCTGTTGAGGAGGAGAAGAAGATCAAGGAGGAATCCGAGAAGCGCAAACGTGAGCGGGACGAGACAACGGAAAAGCGGCCTCTCAAGACCCCTGCTGTGCTTAAGAAGACGGAGGAAGATGCGCCGAAAAAGCGGAAGATCACTATCGACGATAAGAAACCCGAAGTTAAAAAGCCGCCTTCAAAGACAAGAAGGATACTCTTCTTTCTTCCAAGTTGGCGAAATCCAGTTTGGTCACTCCTGCAGCAAAAGTTGCTTCTGCTTCCAAGAACATCAAGGTCCCCGCATCGTCTGCGCTTGTGTCTTCTGCGACATACAATGCCTCACAGAATGCCGCTGGGTCATCCGCAGTTAAATCCGCAGCTACCGAAGTAAAATCCACGAAAGTCGGTCCTCCCAAGGGAAAAGCTAAGGCCGTACCACAGGAGAACGAAGATAAGCTTCCCTCCGCCATGGTGCAGAATCAGATGGCAGCGCGTGCAATGGCCCAGCTACGGGCAGCTAAGCAGCAGCCACCTGAAGTTCCCAGCGAGAGTATTGAGCTTCCTGACATCAACAGCGAATACTCTGACTCGGAAGATGAAGATCGGCCCCGGACATTTGATCCTCCTGATTGGGCTCAATCGCCGGAGCTCCGACAGGCGTTGCAAATGCAGAGCACAGTTGACCCGGATGACATATTCGGAGCGATCCGGCCGCTGCGAATGGAGGAGTTATTCAGGACGAGGCAGAGCCGGTTCAGAGCACGGACGAGTTCAGCGAACTGGTCTGGTTCGGACAGACTGACGGTTGAAGAGGAACGAGAGTATGCCCGTCGCATGGGATTTACTAAACATGCGTCCTGACCTGAATTAATATTTGTCTCTTCTTTTTAACATGCATGTATACCACGCACGTCCTTGGTTTCGTGCTGCATATTTATGTCCTTGCTTCAGTGGCAACACAAACGAGTGTGACAAAACTTGGCTTGAATTCGACGGTCAAGAGACAAGTACAAACGTATGAGCACGGACAGGGCCAGCGATATATCTGGTTAGGATGAGAATTACAAAACTACACGGGGTATTGTGACGAGACCAAGGATGACATCGGAACTAGTACTGTAGAATCGAGTATGAGAGTGACGAAGAGAAAGATGTCGAGAGTGGGCAAACGGATGATAGCAATTATTGTGCTGCGGCAGCAAAACGTAATGAACGACGAAAATGACAATGGTTTACGTCAAACTCATTGAAATCCGCAGTCAATAAAAGACAAACAGAAAAAGATGTCTCGAAGTAAAGGACCGAAGGCAAGGAATAAGTGCAGGAAAAAAGGCGAAGGCGTGTAAAAAAGAGGAACGTGGGCGTAGCATATACACTATGGCGTTGATGACAAGCAATATATATGATGCAGGTGGGAGGGTTATAGCAGATATAGTGGTGTAATCATCTATAGCCAGCATTAACGGGGGCTGGTGCCGGTGCATGTTTATTACCGTTTAGGAGTGAAAGTAGCTGAGCGCTGTTGGTGACAGGGGTCCGCGAAGTGATTGGCGGTGGGGGAAAAGTTGGGTGTAAAGTATTGGCTGATGGTGGGATAGCAGAAAATCGAGCAGGTGGGATTTGAGCACTAACTGGGGGCATCGCAGTAGAGAAACCAGTTATCATATGAGGACCCGCGGCCCGATGAGCGGGGGGTAAGTGTGCGGAAAGATGCGCTTGATGATTATGAACTGGCGGATAGCCTTGCGAGCAGGATGGATGTGGATGACAAGCGTGAGGCATCCCGACAGGAAGGGGTGGGGGCCCCGTCAGCAGCGACAACAACTGGTTTTGCTGGACATTCTGAGGGGAATAGTCGTGGGTAACAAACTGACTGGAGCGTGGTCGTACTTGAAAAATGTCATCAACAAGCGGCGGCTGAGAGTACCCAGTGCTGGGGTACTGAGAAGTAGGTGGGAGACGATACCCAGCTGGCATTGATGGCATATGCCCAAATAACGGGCGAACGTCGGCTTGCGTATAGTGCGTAGGTGGTGGAACGGACGCTGACGGTCCTGGATGACGGGCGCCGGATGTGTTGCCAATACTATTCACAGAGGGCAATTCCCTGCTGGGCAGAGTAGGGGTCATGCGCGAAGACTCATCAGCCACTGATTCCAATAGGGCCAGCTGCCTCAACATCTTGCCTGAGGCAGGCACCTCAGTAAGGCGCGGAAGGTAGGGTGATATGTCGGCGGTGCTCGAGGTACGTCTTGACGACAATGGGACCTTTCGAGAAGAAGTCAAGGATGAAGTGGACGACACGGCAGATGCGGCGGATAATGAGGCGGTTGAAAGGGCTCCTGATGAAGGAGTTCCAGGAACATGAGAAGGTGAAGTTGGTAGTGTGGATGATTCGACAAAGGAAGCCTGCATGCTCAAAGATTGGGGAACCCAAAGGGAATGTGCGGAGGACGATGACACGTTTGAAAGCCTTTGTTTCGGAGGCGGAGAAGACATCACATCACTGGGCGTTTCCGACTGGGCAGAAACACGAGAAGACCAATCAACGATATTCTGTTTGGCTAATGGTGTCGCGTTGTGAGCGAGTACCGAGAGAGGTGATTTAACTGGCGGAAGAACAAGCTGAGACTTTGAGTCGTCTTTCTTGACAGCCGAAAGCGTCAGAGAACTGAGTAGACGGGCAAAGTGCGGGTCCATGAGTTCAGGATCGACAGCTTGCTCGTCGTCGGATTCGTGGGTAGCAACGTGACGGCTGGTCGCAGGAAGTGCCTCGCTATACTGAGGAGATGGCGTCTGAGGTTCGCCATTATCTGCCGAGGATGAACTAGACTCATGTGTGCCATTATCCGTACTTGTGTACCCTCCAATCTTCAGAGGTCGCCCCTCCATTGCTCGAGGCTTGTTGGCAGTGACAAATGCCTTCAGCGATCTACTCGAAGTTGATAACAACTGATATACACATAATAAGAGACTCACGCGATGAAGGGGGAAATTAAATAAAACTTTCCCGGCGCAGCCTTATTCCGCCTCCAGGTTGGAAGGTCAGTTAACTTGAACCACTCGATCCGCTGCGATAAAAGATTACGACAAGAAAGAAGGGGCGCAACCAAACCCACGTACACTTATCTCCTTGCGGGTCCGAGTTTTAAAAGGAAAGTCTTCCGGGACTCCGGGTACCACAAAGAGAGAGATCCACTGCTCCTTGATCGACATTTCAATTACGTTTGTACGATCCAGCTGACCCGCCAGATTATATCCGGTCTCCTCAAGCACCTAGGGGAGAATCTCAGGTTGCTGGACAGAAATGTGGACAACACGACGCACTTCTCGAATGGCGCACTCATGGGTAGGCTCGCTCTCGTTTATCTTACCCTTTGGAAAACCCCAACCAGAAGACGACTTCCACCCCTTGACAAGGATACACTAAGGAGATCCGGGTAAGTTGTGTTCGTTCCTGGGTACCAAGAACACCATACCTTTTCCCAGGTGTCGTTTAACATGATTGCACCACATACAGGGACTCTAGTCTTGTATTGCATGAAGGTATTGAAGGCTTGTTCATGATCGTGACTCCACTGGTGTAGAAGAGGACAAGCTTGGAAAAGCATTGCGGAGAATTTCTTCAGCGGTAGGGATGGAAATTTGGGATTTTGTTCCCGAATGAAGTCTTCATAGAACCAATGCCTATATGAAAAATGTGAGCCGGAAGGGAATCGCAAGCACTGCGGGCGGCTTACGCTTGCTCTACCTGGAAACATATCCGCTCAAGAGACGATAGTTCTTCCTCTGGGAGATTTAAAAGAAAGCGACTTTTTGAGGTAAGAAGAAGATTGAACATAGGTAAAGTGAATATACCTAGATAAATCTTCAAGGACCTCCTCGTGTGTTGCAAGTTTGTAGGAAAAGCGTTCAGAAGAGTCTACTGGAGGAGCAGGGTGCATTTCTGGTGATGAGGACGAGGAAGAAGTCATGTTTAAGTGAGAAAGAAAGAGGAAAGAAATAAGTAAAGAGAGTTCCGGGAGCCAGTCTTGAAATTGATCGTTGTATACACAGTTGGATGGAAAGACGATTTGATGCCAAAACTTGTTGTTAGCGGCGAATGATAGCGTATGATTTCACATTAGCCACGTAACAAACACGACACAACATCCTTTGTCATCCAGCGTCTTGCAATCGATGAGAATGACTTCACCCTAGATGGGCGGACGCTGAAGAGCAATCCAAGAAGGCTGCCTCTGCCAGCATGAGGATAGGGATGGATGCTACAGTCTCTGCACGACGACTTTGAGAGCGAGGAAGGTAAGACGGTCCCCGGATCATAGTTTGCGGAAACGTACCACCTCTATGACACCCGCTAATGGTCTGCTAGTTTCCCGGTACCATGTTTGATTAGAGAAATTCTTTCTAGCTTGTCCTAGATGTTGGCAAGGTGCGCAGCTTCAGGCCGAATAATAATCAGTGTTCTTGTACTCATTCAAGTTGGCCCTCCGCCTTCTACGAGAATCCTGTCAGGCGAGCTTTGAACAAAATTAATATCACCTACCATGATACCTGACAATTTTTAGAAGGTCTGGTGCATTAGCCACAGAACGCTCTGCACAGCCGTACACAAATACCGACTACTGATCTTCCTCAAGACTTGATAGTTTTGTGTTTTGAAGAGATCTTCAACCTGTCTATATGAGGTAAAATATGCACTGTTGTCGCAACGGCACGGCCGCAGGCATGTGATGCAGTCTAGCAAAGCATAAAGTATCAGTGTCCATGTTTTATGTAAATAGGCCCAACATAATATGCTATTGTCCAAGTTGAAAACTCTGATATATCCTGCTTGCAAGATTCTTGTGCCCCGACAATTGAAGCTACTTGTTTCTTCCAATAAAAACATGTGTGTGGATCATGTGTGCGTGCTCCGCTGGCAGACAGGGGCAAGATTTGTAAGTCGGCGCTTCCCGACAAAGCAAATCGAACAATCAAGTATCACAAAGACCTCATCTTACCATCTCATCGTGCTCACTGTATCGCCTTCAATGTCTGGCCTCACAATGCACTTGCATTCCGACCCAGCCTCTGGGATGGCCACTTCACAGGCGGCTGCACTAAACAACCAAGCCCTTAGCCTCTCTAGACAAGGCGATTATGCTGGTACAGAAGATCTCCACCTGTAAGCACTTGATCTCAAACTCAGTACAGCCGGTGAGAATAACCTGACTACTGCCATAACTCGCAATGCACTCGGAGAACTCTACCTCAAGATGGGCAAAATCATGGATGCTGAAGAGCAGCTCAAGAAGGCTGTTTCTGTTACAGTCAGCGTCACCCCTATACATTTTCTCTTATCTCTTATCATTGTACTACGTCATGGTCGCACACAGCCGCCACTAGACCGCCATTGTTCTATTGTCTTATACACTTTCCCAGCGTACGTGTCTTGTTACCTTTCTTGGTTATCCTCAAACCCGTTGTACTTATATCGCTTACGCGTTCCCTTGGTCCGTGCGCCCCATATGGACTATTTAAGCACGTAGTTATCGTTGTATTTCTTTACTTTAATCTTACTAGGTTTTACCTGGAACTTCCTTCGCTTAGAACCTCCAATTCTAAGTCGTCTGAATCTATCTCAAGTCTAAGACACTCTCTTAGTCTTGTCTTAGCTGAACGTCGTGCTTATTGCACTTCGTAATCGAATCTCACTTGACGTTAAACTCTTATTGAGTTGTCTTGTGTTAGAACTATCCTAGTTCGTAACAAAAGATTAAAGTCCACATTTCCGCATCGCCATCAAAGCCTTGCCAGAACCAAACGACAACAGAACAGATAAACCCTAGGCATCAAGAAAGATAGCACTAGGTCCCCATAAGACTTGACTTCACGAACGAAGTAGACAAGCCATCCTGACGACTCTAACACCGCTAGTAGCCGCGTTAAACTTAGGCGCAGTACCACCGTTACCACCACTGCCCCCACCGATGTCTACCAAAGATAAACCCACTGAGCTTAAGATCAGTGCACCTCCTTCGTACAATGGAGACAGGGAACTATCCGAAAGTTTCCTAATGCATTGCATCTCATACCTCGATATCAATGGAGAACTATACAAAGAGGAAAAACAGAAGATTATCTACATCCTGTCATACATGACTGAAGGAAACGCAAGATTATGGAAGGACGACTTCCTTCGCCTAGCCCAGAACCCCAATCACAAAGATAGTACAGGAAACCCCATTGGATATGGAACCTGGAAAGATTTCTATAACGACTTCACCAGAGCGTTTAAACCCCTTGACCCTGCGGGGTCGGCACTTGCTAAACTCCGAGGACTCAAACAAGAAGGGACGACGCTTGGAACATACATCCATAACTTCCAGACGCTCATCACAAAATCTGGAATTGAAGGAGATGTCGCACAGAAACAATTCTTCCTCGACGGGTTACACCCCGGACTACTTGGAAGATTGTACAATTCTCCATCAGTCCCTGATGATATTGACGGAGTAATTGAAAGATGCACCGAACTTGACAATAACCGACTTCACCTCCTTGCTATGCGCAACAATGGAAGACCCCAAAAGAAGAAACAATACGGGGATTACCGATACAACTCCTCACGCGATCCCAATGCAATGGTTGTAGATCGACTCACAGATGAACAAAAGAACGAACATTTCCGAACAGGAAAATGCTTCTTTTGTCACAAAGTAGGGCATGTCTCACGAGTCTGCCCTGAGAAGAAGAAGGATGGAAAGGTCCCCGTCCGCCGCAAGGAAGAAGCCGAAGACGATGAAGAAGAAGTCCGTCGTATCAACGAGGATTTTTAATATGGAAGACTGGATCAACGTCAGACTCTTCCGATGTACCAATTAGACTTGTTCGAGCTGTTGGAATAAGAAAGGAACTTCGGGTTCCCATTATGCTCATCTCGAAAACTCGTCTTAAAACCGTTGAAACAACCGCCGTTGTCGATTCCGGAGCAGCCGGAACATTCATATCCGAAGAGTTCGTGAAACTCCACAAAATTCGCACACACCAACTTAGCAAACCATTTCGCGTAACCACTGCGGATGGAAGCTATGCAAGAGGAGGCGCTATCCGAAGATATTGCGTACTCACTGTCAAAATTGATGGACGAACCATGATAGGAAAGTTCAATATTGCTCCATTGAGCAAACGCGATCAGATTCTTCTAGGAATCCCTTGGCTTCGAGCAATGGATCCTCTTATCAGTTGGAAAGCCGAAACCCTTCTGCTTCCCCAAACTGAACGAAGTACCAAATAGAACAAGAAGTCGATAAAGAACGGAACGCAACAAACTTCCACCTCTCTTCACAATAAACCCTGATACAAATGGAAGAATTCCCGTCTGAAGAAATCCGAAACAAAGGAACCATCCCAGAACATCTCACATCACACCCGCATCTTTCCGTGCTTCCATTGAAGAAATCCCGGATGAAGAAGATATTCCCATTCCTAAACTCGATCCTATCCTGATGATGATGACGACACTTTCGATACCAAAGAAGATGTTTGGTCTCAGGAAAATTTCGCCCCTGAAGTCCGAGAAATTACCACTTATGACCTTGAGGACGACGAATTCTTGGTAGAATATTCTTCTGATGCCACCGAACTTCGTGTCATCACCAACATATCTTTGGATACTCCACTCACTATGGATGGAACCAGCAAAATTGAACAAAAACCTACGGTCTCACCTTTAACACAGGCCTACCGAATACACCAAAGTCAGTAACAAAGCCCAACAATTCGCTTTGGCAACAGGCTTAGAACAAAAGAAGAAATCGTTTGAAGAACTAGTTCCTTCTTACCTCCACGACTTCGCCGATATATTCGCCAAAGATGGCCTCAATCAACTCCCCCTGAACGACCTGGCATAGACCACCGTATTGAAACAAAACCCGGTTTTATTCCCAAGACATCGAAAATCTACCCGTTATCTGAAGCCGAACGAAATGCAGTAAAAGCATTTATCGATGAGAACTGTTAAAAAGGGATTTATTTCAGAATCGAAGTCGCCTTAAGCTAGCGGCTTCTTCTTTGTAGGAAAGAAAAGTGGAGATTTACGACCATGCCAAGATTATCGATACATCAATGATTGGACGATAAAGAACGCTTATCCTCTCCCACTCCCCTTATCACTTGTCGCTCGACTACACGGTGCAAAATACTTCACGAAGATGGATGTGCGATCTGGCTACAACAACATCCGCATCCACCCTGAAGATCGTTGGAAAGCTGCGTTCACCACCGAATATGGATTATACGAACCTAATGTCATGTTCTTTGGACTTTGCAACTCACCAGCAACATTCCAAGCATATATGAACCGCACCTTCCAACAAGAAATTAATGAAGGATGGCTGGTTATCTATATGGACGACATCCTTATCTTCTCTAATGATCTAGAAGAACACCATGCTCGAACGCGCCAGTCTTTGGATAAAATCAGAAAAGAACGATTATTCCTAAAACCAGAAAAATGCACCTTCGATGCTCAAGAAGTTGAATATCTCGGGATGATAATCCGACCTGGATGTGTAGCTATGGACATTGCCAAAACAGACGGAATTCGCGATTGGCCAACTCCCAAAACAGTCAAAGAAGTCCGCTCATTCCTCGGATTTTGCAACTTCTATCGGAACTTCATTTCCCACTACTCTGATATCGCTCGACCTCTCATTGATCTAACAAAAAAGAACATATCTTCTCTTGGACGGAACCTTGTCAAACTGCTTTCGAAACGCTAAAGAATGTTTCTTGAAACAACCTGTACTCCGGAACCCAAATCCCCAACATCAATTCGCTATCGCCACCGATGCATCTCTCGTCGCAACAGGTGCTGTGCTTTTGCAAACCGATGAAAACGGTGTTTACCACCCTTGTGGATATCTGTCACAGACATTAAACCCAGCCGAACGAAACTATCAGATCTTTGATCGAGAATTACTTGCCGTCATCCGTGCGCTCACTGAGTGGCGTCACTATCTTGAAGGAAATCCCCATCCGGTTATCATTTTTACAGACCACAAGAACCTTCTCTATTTTCGGACTGCACAGAAACTGACTCGTCGCCAAGCTCGTTGGCAACTCCTCCTTTCCTGTTATGATATCGAACTACATCATGTTGCTGGAACAAAGCTCGCCGCCCCTGATGCCTTATCACGAAGGCCAGATCATGATACTGGAAAAAATGACAACGAAGACGTCACACTACTCCCGGATTCTATGTTTATCCGTCTTCTTGATCAAGAACTCATGACAACGCTCGCCAACCCTGACCCTGATGACATAGATCCCATCTTTAAAGCCGCATCAGATGCACTTGATGGACTCTGTCTCCCTCCTATGAAATCCGCCCTTAGCGATTGGACGATAACGGATGATATCTTATATTACAAAGACCGAGCCTACGTTCGCCCTGCAGGACGAAAAGATATTCTTCTCCGATGTCACGATCACCCTTCCGCCGGTCATCCTGGACGTTTTAAAACCGAAGAACTTGTTAAGCGAGACTTCTGGTGGCCAGCCATGGGCACTTACATCCGCAAATATGTTGAAGGATGCGCCTTATGCCAACAAATGAAATCTGATACGCATCCTGTCACACCACCACTTGTCCCTATTCCGTCCACAGCCATCGCCCCTTTTAGCCAAATCTCTGTAGATCTGATCACGGATCTTCCCCCGTGCACCGGCTTTGATTCTATCATGGTCGTGGTAGACCATGGGCTTACGAAGGGGGTAATTATTATCCCTTGTACGAAAACCATCTCTTCAGAAGGAGTCGCACAGAAATTCTTCAAACACGTCTATCGAAGATTTGGATTACACGACAAAGTTATCTCTGATCGAGGACCACAGTTCGTTTCAAAATTCTCGAAAGCGTTAGCAAAGATACTCGGTTACGACATCGCTGCATCCACTGCCTATCATCCTCAAACAGATGGACAAACCGAACGGCTTAATCAAGAATTAGAAACCTATCTGCGGATCTATTGCCGCAATAACCCGGAAAATTGGGTAGAGCATCTCACAATGGCTGAATTTGTCCATAATCATCGAAAACACGACTCTCGCAACGCATCTCCATTCTTCCTAATGATGGGATATGAACCGCGTGCACTCCCACATGTACTCCCTGATTCCACCGTTCCTGCTGCGGAAGAAAGAGTCCGTCTTCTCCAGAAATCTCGCGAAGAAGCAATCTCTTGTCACAACCTTGCCATGCAGCGAATGGCAGAACGCTCTCATGGAAAGAAATACCAACCATGGAAGATCGGAGATAAGGTTTGGTTATCTGGAAAGAACCTAATCACTCCGTTACCATCCAGAAAACTAGCCCCTAAACGATACGGCCCTTTTACCATCTCTGCGGTACTATCCCCCATCACATTCACACTCCAATTACCAACCCAATGGAAAGTTCACCCCACGTTCCATGCTTCCGAACTATCATCCTATCACGAAACAGAAATTCATGGTCCGAACTTCATAGAACCACCTCCTGACGTCATAGATAACGAAGAAGAATATGAAGTCGAAGCAATTATTTCCCACAAAGGAACGGGTAAACGAAGACGCTATCTCGTATCATGGATCGGATATTCCTCGGCTAGTAACGAATGGCTCCCTGAGGAGAATCTCTCTCACGCCACAGAATTACTACAAAGCTATAAGAAGACCCATCGCCTTTAACGTTATAAAACAATCTCATTTGAAACACAAATATGTCTACGTCTAACGATATCACCGAAACCACCGTTCTCCAAACCGCCAACACTGCTATTACCGGATCCACACCCTCTGAATCTGTTGAACAATATTTTCGTCTTATTCAACAAGTAGAAGATCAAGCCCTCATCAAGTCTGCCATACTCTGCCCCGCACACGCTATCGAAATAGAACGAATTCTTCTTGAAAAAGAACGATTCGGAACGGCAATCGTTATCAATATCATCCGTACTGCCCACCTTGTCGAAAGAACCGCACAACTAGTACAGAATGTCGGTCACAGACAGATTCTCAACCATCTCCAGGAACGCATTTGTACTATGTCAATGCACCTTATTCCTAATGACGTCCGTGAAAGTATTATGGAAGCTATTCACATCATCGCAGAAAGAGCTGCTGATGTCGCTCGACCCCCATCACCCATGCCACCACCACCATACATTACTCCAATTCCTGTACCTCCGCCGCATATGCAAGAAGTTACCCTTGAGTATCCGACTACTCCTCGTGTTGAGCCTGTGGTACCTGACGTTCAGGTATCACCTATCCCTACTACAGAGGCAGCTGAGACATCGCCCTCTTCCCCCACCCAACGAATCTCCCGTCCTATCAGACGATACCCACGACGTAGATCGGTGAAGAAACCGATGAGAAGTACCTCCCCGCCAATCCGTAATCTCGCAGATCGCACACCTACACCACCGGCACCCTCCAGTTCTTCTACCAATTACATTGTTAGAACCGAAACTTGCGACAACTTCACTTGCCGCAACTGCCACGTTGTAGGACATCGCCACAAGAACTGTCCTACTTATCATTGCCGTGTTTGTCGCAACCTTGCACCCGGACATCTTTCGGTATTTTGCAAAGAACTCAATGGAAAAGTCGTAATGCCTACAAAATTCGACGATCCTAACTTCTACGACGCTCTCAAAGAATGGGAGAAGGAGATCGATGAACAGGAACGCTGCACTCTTGAACAAGACGAACTTTTACATGGTCGCGCGGAAGCTGATCCATGTTACTATGAGAACTTAGATAACTAGTTGACGTCGATGACTTCAACGATAAAAACGGGGTAATGTTACAGTCAGCGTCACCCCTATACATTTTCTCTTATCTCTTATCATTGTACTACGTCATGGTCGCACACAGCCGCCACTAGACCGCCATTGTTCTATTGTCTTATACACTTTCCCAGCGTACGTGTCTTGTTACCTTTCTTGGTTATCCTCAAACCCGTTGTACTTATATCGCTTACGCGTTCCCTTGGTCCGTGCGCCCCATATGGACTATTTAAGCACGTAGTTATCGTTGTATTTCTTTACTTTAATCTTACTAGGTTTTACCTGGAACTTCCTTCGCTTAGAACCTCCAATTCTAAGTCGTCTGAATCTATCTCAAGTCTAAGACACTCTCTTAGTCTTGTCTTAGCTGAACGTCGTGCTTATTGCACTTCGTAATCGAATCTCACTTGACGTTAAACTCTTATTGAGTTGTCTTGTGTTAGAACTATCCTAGTTCGTAACAGTTTCTGTCCGCATGAGGAATGGGCCTGCATATGATGCGGCAGTCTCTGTCGAGAATCTTGGTCAGGTGCATGAAGTGAAAGGTGACCTTGAGGAAGTGAGGAGGGTAAGACTGTCCCATCCTGCAGATATCATGGTCTGCGGAAACTATGACATAAAGTGGTTTTGCGACATCTTCATAACACTTGCTAATCACACTGTTAGCGTCCTGGCAAGACGTTTGACCGGAGCCAGCTTTTAGCTTGTTCTGGATGCAAGGTACGCAACTTCAGGCTGAATAGACGCATGGGAGAACTGAGTAACTTTGTTTCACAGTCCGCCTTCTACTGTGGAAGAGCCTGTCAGGTGAGCTGCGAAATTAATGTCGCTTACTTGACACTTGACTATAACGCTACTTAACGATGCTTAGGCAAAGGATTGGCGTGCTCGCCACAAGACATTCTGCAAAAAGCGTGCATAAACGAGTCACAGATCATTCTCGCGACTTGCATCTTGTGGCGTTTTCTCCCGTTTGTATGAGGTAAATATGTTTATGCACTTTTGCCACAATGGCATGGCATGCATGTAATCTAGTGAAGTCCATTGGCCCAGCTGTCCCATCATCATGTCAAGCTCTTGGCCGATCACTTGGATCAAAATTGTAATATGTGATGTAATTATTGTACCAGAAATCCTGTTTGTGTGATCCTCTCAGAAGAATTGCGCACTATTTCAGTCTTCTTCTCAGCCGCCTGTGCTCAGCTGTGCTCGTGACCTTATCATCACGTGGTCACAGGATCTGTTACAGTTACACCTGATTTTCTTTGACACGTGATAACTGTGGCTCAAACACATCATAGTTTTTTTGGCTTTCTTTTTCTTATTTCTTTCTTACAATCTATGGATATATCTACAGTTGCCGATGAGTATCAGGTTACTTTTTCAAAAATTTAAATTTTTCGTGAGACACTTTTGCCAACTCAGGATTTCCCACGATATGCACTTCCATTTTTGGCAACTCCGTGCAACAACACAACAGTGACAACAACACCCGAGCTCACTGTCCTCAACAGTGAGCTCCAATACCTGCTCAATCCTTCACATTTTACCATAATTCTTTTTGTAGACATAAATATATTCATAAATGTGTCACTATTAGCACATTAATCACACTATATTGGCCATAACTCTTCCTGTATACACACATATTACACAGCCAATTGAAATAAACATAGAATCCATGTTTTTTCTGGAGGATAGCAACTATACATACACTATACATTTTCTAAATATATGAGCTATGCCTGAAACTGTGGTGTGGAGCACAGTAAAAAGCATGAAAAAGGTATATTTATAAAAATACATAATAAATAAGGGGGATTTGAACTCTTGAGCTTACCATTAATTTTCTCACCTGACATTCATGCAACAGCATACATGCCTGACTCTCCAGAGGAGGGATTTTATGGTCATGATTAGTTGTTCATTCTATGAAACAATAACAGCCTGTGTATCTTTTTCAGATTTTGGGGTCAGAAAAGCTATGTTGGTTGATTTTGGAATTGGGATGTCTTGAAAGGGATTGTGATCTTTATAAGGACTAGACAAGTGTCAGAACTTCCTTATTTGTATTTCAACGGCTTGTAACCGATTTCAACTTTCAAATGCAGCGAGTGTCTTTAAATAGGTTGCTATGATAGAGTCATGATTTCAGGGTGATTGCAACCAAATTGCAACGGAATTGTGACGGAATTGGAATGCAATTGTAGTTTTATTTAAATGGAATTAATCTTTCAAACCTCCAATTTTGTCCCATTTAAATGGCTGTTGCAAGCATCATTTTCAAGCTCATTGTCAGGCATTGCGACACATAACAATCATGATCAGAGCATTGAAATTTTTCTATTAGATTGCAAGCCTATGGTACAAATTTTTATCTATAACGATTAGGTCTTGTGAATACGGCCATGGCAATAATATCGATAGCAATATGTTCCTGGCTATACCGACAATCAGAACCAGAAGGATATTGAGGAGCAAAAAAAATCGACTTACCACCAGGGAGGGAGACCAGGAAATGGTTACCCGGTATCGGGGTTTGGAGGTCATGGGGGACAGCATCAGCTGCATTACTACAAGGGCAGTCTGAATGTTGTAGTCGGAAAGGGTATGGCCGTGTTTGAGCTGCTTGCCAGGGAAGATGAGAGACATCATTGGCAAGGGGGGAGACGAGGGCGGTCTGAATGTTGTAGTCGGAAAGGGTATGGCCATATTCGAGCTGCTTGACTGAGGCCGGAAGATTGGGGGACGAGTGGACGTCAATTGTAGCAGGAGAGGAGGACCAGTGAGTCCTGGAGGAGGAACCACGGCACTGGCATAAGCAGTTGGGTGCACATCCTGAGGACCTGGCACAGCAGGCAGCTGACCACCAGTGGCTTGAGCAGCTGGAGACACTGCGAAATGACATGGTTTCCAGGGTCAAGTTTGCTGGCATGAGCATAAGCATTGATGGCATCTGAGATTTGGTTGTTGCAGCTCTCGTAAAGGCTGCCCAAGTCAAACCAGACCTCGGAAATATAAGGGTTGATGCGGATGGCACAGGCGGTAAACTGCCTGCTGGTCCAGGTTGATGGGGAGGAGGGACATGAGGGACAGAGGGTTGCTGGGGTGATGTGAGGGTGGATTAGAGGGCCGGGTGGAAGGAGACAATGTGTCAGAAGACGGCTGGGAAGATAACAATTAGCATAGCACTTTGAAATGAAAAAACTACAAACGGAATGATGAAAACAGAAATAAAAGTGTGGGAGACGGAAAGGGAGGTGGTGCTCCACTACTTGGCCTTGGGGCATACAGCCAAACCAGGCCAAGTAGGGAGGGGACTTTAAGGAAACGAAAAAGAGAAGGCACGCACCAGAACTAATAGCACAGCAACTGGGCTCCATTTGGATGGAGGAGGATTTTGACTGGTTGCAGGCTCGCGAAAGAGAGACGGGAGATATGTCAAAGTGGCTGACTTACAGCGCATAAGACGAGGTTCAAAATATGTCAAAGCAGCTGACTTACAGCGCATAAGACGAGGTTCAAAAAGAAATGTAAATGCTAAGCCACATGTTGAAATGATATTTGACCTTGTTTACATCAAGTTATTATGTAATAGCAATACTTTGCACTCCCGCTGATTCCGCTGATGGGCGCTGGACTAATATTACATATATGCCTGGACCACCCACAACGCCTGGATCGATGACGAGCAACGTGACTATGAACCGCAGTATTACAGTATGATTCAGAGTCCAAGTAAGTACAGCAAAGTAAACCAATGGGGTAATACAACAAGTAGGTGCAGGATCTATTCATAAGACTATTTGTGAGCCTGCCGAGTGGTACGATCAGTAGCCATCGCCGGCGTGGTCGCCTTCCTCCCTCTTTTCGACTTCTTGGACCTCCCTCTAGTACTGCTCAGATCATTTGCTGCCTCCTGGAGTACCTCGCCTGATGAGCTGATGACTGCAGCTCCCACAACATCAGCCTGAGGTGTTGCAGCAGCAGCATCCTCCAAATCTGCGGCAGTGCCGTTGTTGGTGGCTACATTGTCGACAATGGGAGCTTCTGTAGTGTGCCGCCGCTGTGTGGAGAGGATAGGCTGCGAGATTGATTCAGATGCCAGAGCATTGACATGTCTCTCCAAGGCAGCGGCTGTGGGAGTTCCTGGACCTGTTATGTCTGCCGCAGTTTCTGATCCATTGTCCGAACTTTCCATGTCAAGTGCCGCGAGTGCGCGATCAATGGTGTTTGTGAAATATTCATGTACAGCAGAATCCAAGGCCGAAGGTCGTGCAGCTTTGAAGATGTAGTGGTCAATATTAGTTACAATCTGTACAATGTGCTTCGTCTTCCACTTAGTCACTAGAACTTTCTTATATGTGAAAAATAAATCCTTGTAGCTAATCGTTGACCTCTTGCCAATGCCCGTGCTCAAGAATTCAATGTCAGGAGACAGTAAGAATATTGCCTGCAGTAGTGCATGAGCATGACTGCCGATTGAACTTAGATGATATGGGTAGCTTACAAGAACTGCGGCCCAAGCGATGCAACCTGGCGTGACTTGCCGAACGCTCCATTTCATGGAGTTAGTATGTGCGCCTCCGCCACTGGAAGCATGATGGAGGGATGTGATACCACGCAATGAAGCTTTCAGAATCTGAGGATGTTCCTGGTGAGACAGACAGCCAAATCAGAGAGCACCACTAGACTTACTCGTGCCAACAGTAGCCAGTTTCTGAAGACAGTCTTGAGTGATCGGTCCTCTTTCAACTCTGGGAATAGCACGGGAGGGAATGTTTTGTATGCCAGGTTTGTCGAAGATGTGACCCGAGGAGTCATTGGATCTCAGGGACATTAGCTCTGTCGTAGCTAGTGTTGGTGAAGTATTTTGAAGGGAGGTCGAAAATGTCGCCAGCAACACCCCAAAGTTTCTTGATCTCATTAGCACGAGCATCTGGGATGGATTTCATCACCTACAATAATCATATTATATCATGCAGAAGTCCAGGAATGAGAGTTCACTTACGAGATCGCTAAAGTATGAACTTTCCATCACTTTGTGTAACGACTTGGGGAAGTGACGATAGAGCTCGTCCAGAAATGCTGACTCTTGAGTAGATGCAGTCGCATATCGGTCAGTGCTGTCAAATGGAGTTGGTGAGTCTGGAAGGCACTGATTGAGGAGGTCGCTACTGGGAAACATCTCAATCATCATGCCATACTTGCGAGCATAGATAGAGATGGTCTCCTCATGAACACTGAGCTTGTCATGAGCATTCGCATGCCGTTTTCGCTTGGGTTTCTCTGCGTGCAAAGTCTTGTTTTCCTCTTTGATTGTCCTATTCTCTTCTTGAAGCTTTTGCATTTGAACTTGCAGCATTTTGAGTGTCTGAGTGGATATGCGAGTCAGAAAATGCTCATAACTGCGCATACATCTTACCTCGAGGAGTTCTCCTTTAGATGCACCAGGACCTGGGATAGAGATATGATCAGCACCAGCAGCGTTCTGACCATCCCATTCGCTATCAGATTCAGAAGAATCTGCTGTACTGGACTGTGAAACATGTGACATGATGGTTTGACGAAGCTGTTTTGGGGATACCAGTTCAGATTTCATTCGAAGGGCAGGAGACGACAACAATTACTCACCTAGTACCACACATTATAAAGTGCCTGCACTGCCCAGTACCTTAGCGGTGTCAGACGTAAAATTGCTACATGCAGTTTTACATGTCAGTGCAAGAGATTAGTCAATTACGCACCAATGGGAATTAATATTTGGTGCGAAACTCGTAAAGACGCTTAGACTTGAGTAATAGAACATGTGTAGCTGCTGCGCATGATCAGATTCAAGTTTAAGTTGAGTTTAATAGAGTGACTCACGGTTCGGAATGAAATTTCTTGGTCTGATTCAGACATGGCAATGGGCAGGCACAAGCTGCGAGCTGTACAAATGATAAGTGGTTGAAAAAGTCGAGTTACAATGAATGAACTTCCCGTTAGAGATACAGTGGATGAGTGACAAGAGCGACATACTTATTCTTCGGGAAGAATCGGACATGGTGTCTGAATCTAGAGTCAGCGTGGATGAGTGACGAGAGCGACATACTTGCTCTTCGGGAAGAATCGGACATGGTGTCTGAATCTGGAGTCAGCATGGATGAGTGACGAGAGCAATTCAGACATACCTGCTCTTCAGGAAGAATCAGACATGGCATGGTATCATTCTTGGTGACGACAATGCTAGGAGGGCATAGGGGGCAGCAGCCTAGCTGGATGTGGATGATGGATGGTAGTTGATGGGAGAATCACCTAAATGATGTTTTGTAGACGTTTGTGGAACCTTAGCTGGAGGAGGCTGCATTTGCTCAGCAGCCAGCAAGAAATGTCGACATTGCTGCAAATTAATCAGTGCCTATCTGGGGTCATACTGAGTATTCTTACATTGCCCTACTTTCCATTCGTTCTCATCTTTCCATTGGGCCGCAATTCAGAGTCCCTTGAAGTGGGGAGAGGACCACCACGTGGTTGTTGGATGGTGGTTTGTGATATAGACAGTGATATATCGTTGATAGAAGTTGCAGTTGGTAAACGCTGCTTAGGTTTGGGCCGATCATCCATACTCCAGCTTGAACTTCTGCTTCTACTCCGGCTTACAAACGAGGCCAATGAAATGCTGTGTCAACACCCTCTATGCATGATCCAACTATGGTCGGATAATCTGGGGGAATATGACTTCCAGCTTTGGGCTTCCCTGCCAGTTCGTCCCCTGTCAATGGGTGTCTGACTACGTCGCCGAACTGGACTGTAGCTATGTTGCTGCAATCTTGGAGACAAGGACCTTGAGTGCAAACGACCTCGCGAAGACATATGAGAGTAGTAAGAATCAGGAGAGCGCGAGTGTAATCATGTCCCCGCAGGTGATGGTGATCTGGAGGGTACCGTTTTCGGTTTAACAGGGGAGGTGTGGACAGGTTTTGGTTGTTGTTGCTGTTGCTGTTGTTGCTGTTGCTGTTGTTGCTGTTGTTGTTGTTGCTGTTGTTGTTGTTGCTGTTGTCATTATTAGGATGATGGTGATTATCCCCCCGATCATCCTTCCCCCATCTGTCGTCCTGTTGCCAGCTGTGGCCGCAACCTCTATCCGAAGTAGACACTCCCCAATTTTGTTGCTCTGAAGAACCTTGGTTCATCGCCCATTCCCTACCAGTTTGGTAGTTCCAGTCATGTTTAGGACGCACGGACCACGGTGGATCATCATTGTGGGGGTCGTAACTATCTCTGCCACCACGATGGTGAACATCGGACGGATGGGAGAGAAAACCCAGTGAGTCAGTGAATGAAGGAGGTTCCCAACTCATGGCAAGGGAATTTCGGGATGTGAAAGGGACGTAGGAATCTGTTTGTTGATGAGAATGTGGACAAGAGCAAGAATAAGCTTCAGACTGGGTGTCTTCAGCCCATGAGACATGCAAAGGCGGTCCGTCATCGATTTTGCCACGTTAACGCCTCAATCTGGTGTGAGAAGCGTGCATCGTTAGTTTTCAAATGTCGGCATTGAAGCGCTTGAGAGGTGGGTGAGACGGGTGGTAGAAGCAAAGACATGACGTGTTGCAAACGAACACTCAAATCAGCAGAGGTTCGCGTCCCCACAGGTGATGGTGTAGTATACTGTTGTTAGTCAAGAAAACAAATATGTTGCCGGTACAACTGTACAACGTATATAAGTTCCTGAGGGCAGGGAAGTAACGTCAATATGTCAATGGTATACTACTACATATAAACAGAGTTTTATGATACTGAGGAATGTATTAGCAGAGCGCCACCTCGATGGTCAAAGAGACGAAAGACTTACCTGAAAGCGGAATTGGTCAGATGCGCACTGGATGACCCGCCTGCTGATGCATCTCCCTTACACGAAGAAACATGTCTGTGTTGACAGTGTCGACAACGAGGTAATCAAGGGGGTTGCCACCTGAATCCTGTACTAGGAGTGCCCCATGAATGATTGATTGTACCGAGAAGAACTCGGCCTTTGTGCATGGTTGTGCACAAACTCTGAAAAGGTTAAGCTGCTTGTCCTGTCGAAGTCGTGGTCCTGTCGGAGCGTCAAAGGGGTGGATGAGAGCGAGGGTAAAAAGCCATTCCCAATGGCGCATTGAAAAAGGAAGACTAAACGTCCGAGGATGACGCCGTTCTGTGTCCGGATGAAGACACAGTCATAACGTGGCGCATTGAAGAACTGAGGACTGCACCGGAGATAGTTGGTATTCTGTTTCCAGTCTACCAGGGATTTGTAGTTGATGCATAAGAATTGATACTCAGTGACCTGTTTCAAATGTGTCAAATCAGTAGAGTAACACAAGGCTGGATTGAACAAACATACAGTATCATCTGATTGTAAGTGGATTCTTCTTCCATTTGGCAGCGGAATGTTGCAGGTGGGTAGAAAGATGTTTAAGAATGCATTCAGCTTGATGCGAAAGTTAGTGAATTCGACACGGGTCTTGTGCGCATTCTCGATGGAACAGAAAGTCTGCACAGCTTGTCTTGATCCCATTCTCACATGTTGTGATGGATCTAAAGTGCTATCCATGCTGATGTTGGTATTTTCATCGTCATCTAACGAATCGTCATCTAACGAATCGTCATCCTCCAAGTCGCCATCTGATTTCCGCTGCGAATATTCATCAAAGTCTGAAATACGATGATCAATGTCATCAGCTACAAGTATCCAGTGGTCGATGCGAAGGATCTGATTATGTAGATAATATGCACAGGATAATTAGTAGGGAATCACAAATGCCATTGATGCTTACCTGCTCCACAACGTTTTTGAAGTTTGTCCGGTTCAAGTACCAGTCCTTCAAGGGCCCGTGCATTTGCTCGTTCAGTTTGGTGTTGTAATTGTGTGAGGCACCTTTGGCCTCGATGTCGTCGAATATATGTGTCGTCATGTGCAGTTTCGGAAAGTTCCAATTCTTCACATTGTCATCAGCGGTTTGTGTCATGTATTGCTGCTGATGTGTCAAGGTAGGGTTATCAACTAACTACAATGCACATACCTTCATGAGTGCTGTGAAGGCTTGGACAGTATGTCTCCCCTCCTCGATCGTATTGGTTGTGTGAACCTCCAGAGCTGCATACATGTCCATTTCGAGGTAAAGGTGTACACATCGTAAGAGAAGATAACCGAGCGGACAATCATTCTCAGTCAAGATATCATGCGTGGCGTAAATTATCATCTGAAAGAGAAAAATTTAGTAGCCAGGGCGACCGCATGAGTTCACAAACCTTAGAAATATCCTTGTGGACAGAGCTGTCTGTAAATGTAACGCCAACAACCTGGTTTGGGTGCTTGAGATTTCGCCAGCATGGAAAATTTTCGAATCTAATATATCAAGCATCAGATAAGGGTTTTGACGACTCGAAAAGAACGAACCGGTTGTCAACTTCCGATACTTTTCCCCTTCCGAGACTTACAAGGTATTTTTGCAGTTCAACCCAGAGATGGCGTGACCAGAGTCTGCCATGATTGAAGTGACAACGGTCATGTGACAATGCTCGATACACACAGGTGAATGCTACTGCCCAAAATGCATTCTAAAACAATCAATCTTTGATATTGACATGCAGGAATATTTGCTCACCTCAATTAAACGAAGTGCTTGTTCTTTCAGGAGTTCCTCTCTTTCTTCAAAGGTTTCTTTTGCACATGCAGCATTTATAACTGCTTGCGAGTCTTTCGATATTCGCCGACAATACAATTTTGAAGTATCCCACAGGTCATCTCGAGGAACTAGACAAATGGGGCATGGCCAAAGACTCATGATCCCTCGAGTAAGCAACATGACAGATCTTGTAATGATACCATTAAGCAATTAGGAAAAAAATAATTCAGACCACAACGACCAAATAAATACTCACTGTTCTTCGAAATCAGCTGATAGAATGAGGATACAGAGAAAGAACCAGCACTTGACACTGTCTAGACATTCGAACCACTGCCCCGTTTGTGATTTTGAGGCTAACGAAGAGATGATCCTGGCAAATGACTTGTGCTAGACAGTATTTTTGAAGTCTACCCAGCTGGGCTTTCCAGAGTGTAATTTTTCGTCATTAACCTATTTGAACTGCATCAGCAGCAGTAACAGCGAGTCACCAAAGTAAATCGCACAATCGGTAGCCATCCCACCACATACCCGCCGCCTTCACCGCGCCCATTTCGAATTGCAGTCGGTAAGTTTGCTAAACGAGTGTACACCGGATAACCTTTTGCTGTGCCGAAGGAGGAGAGTTTCGTCTTATCCGCGTACAGTATATATGCCAGTGGCTTTGCACCCGGTGGGAGTTGCGACTACAATAACATAAGGCACAATGAAAAACTACAAAGTATTATCACATACTTGTACATCCCAAATATCTCGCACAGTGAAAGGCTCGTCAACAAAAGAAACAAACTTGTTCCCATCAAACTTCGAGAGGCGGTGTGCATCAAACATGAAGTATGGAAAGAGGCGGGGATTGCGAAGCATATCGGCAGCCAACTCCCAAAGGTCTTGGTAATGTATGTCATATTCCCGTAGTTCGTCATCTCCACTGAACGGGATCAAGATCACTTCCTTCGTAAACTATACTTCATACTATGTCAGACTCATTTGAACTAGAGAAAGGATATATCACCACCTTCGTAATGCGGTGCGAGGTGGCCTCCCACATGTTGTGGATATCCTTGTGGTTTTTAAATGTAATTTTTCCTTTCCCACAACACAGCGGTGACATAGCTTGATAAGACGATCAGTTTGTTGATTGTTAAACCCGACCTTGAGCATGATCTCGGCAATTTCGAACTCGAGCCGAGATTTAAATGGACGCCAAGGTTGGCCGTCAGGTGGGGGGACCTGGAAGTCTGCAGCACGACACTCAAAGCTATCAAATCCATATACCTTGGCCTCGATGCCACTACTCGGATGATACTCGATTTTAATGTTGTCTTGATTGAAGGTGGGGACTGCAGCCACGACTTCTGGTTCATCAAGTGCAGGAGGGTCTGTATTAAATAGAATACACGGTCGTTAGTGAGATCAATAAAAACACATATATGTTGACTCACCTGGATCAACATAACCGAAGTCTGAATCCACATCAAGGAATTCTGCGTGATTTTGTGTTTCAACTGTGAGTTTGTGAGTGCCATAGATAGCATAACAAAAACAGAATACCAAGACATACTTGGTATGGGGTTATGAATGACTGATCGATGTTCGTCGAGTCTCAATGACGAATCTGACACTGCTATCAGGTATTTTGATACAATTAATAAACATCAGCTTTGACAATACATCGAGACAAAGATAAAACAGATGCACCTTTCTCCTTGCAAATCGCATCTACAACAACCTGATCCCGGCATCTTTTGGCTGCCTTCGTCTCGCAAGCTTTTCGGTGGGTGGTCCATCCTCGTGGCTTGATATCCTGGTCGCACAAATTACAGAACTTTGTGCGCTCTGGACCCATGTAGTTGACAGTATTGTACAGTTGTATACAAACAGAATCGAGGTGGGGAAATAGAGCAAGGAATGCGCTGGAATGCGAAGAGTGTACTGCAGGCACTGATAACTAGTGATATCGATAAGCCAAAGTACGTTACAAAGGACTTGCAATATATTGAAACTCAGCCATCAGATTACCTTATCAATTCAGGAGGCATTTCAATTGATTTCAATGGCATGCAAACAGTGTGTCAACATCACGTCATTGCAACCACTTTAGTAAATTTCTGACAAGTGTCAGACCTCAGTCATAGACAATGAACTATATTAGTATGTGCCTAGACAAGTGTCAGGCTATGGTAATGTTGTCAGTCTAGGTATCATATGGAGAAATAAGGAGACATATCCTCAGTCATAGACAATGAACTGAGGAAAGAGAGAAAACTGAAAAGTGAACAGATATATAGTGGTTTGTATTTTTTAGAACCTAGACACTTGGTACCAGTATCCCTCAGTCTGATGTAACGGACTGCATTAAGCTGTACCTAGACACTTGGTATCAGTATCCTAGATACGAGTGTGAGTGAACTAAGTACGGCGGGATAAGAAACAAATAACTCACCCTCAGTCTGATGTAACGGACTGAGGGAAGAGGGAGGTGAAGGGAAATTGAACATATATAGTGCGTAGTATACCAAACATCATACTCCGCCAAGCTGAGATCACAGACGCGCATCAACACTCCTCCTCGACTCAATCTCGGGCTAGAACTCCTCCTCGATTGATTTAACGGAGGCCTAGACAAGTACGAAGACGCTCAAAATCCTTGCGCGGGAGTGCTTTGGTGAATATATCAGCGAGATTGTCTTTGGATCTGACATAATGAAGTTTAAGGCGTGCTTGTTCAACATGCTGATGGATAGAGTGATACTTGATATTGATCTGTTTAACGCGCGCGTGGAAGGAAGAGTCTTCGGAAAGTACGATACTCCCGTTGTTGTCGCAGAGAAGAGGGGTTGCAGAGAGTTGGGGGAATTTGAGTTCACCTAAGAGGGTGCGTAGTCACTTGATCTCATTGGCAGCCTCCGACACGGCGACATACTCGGCTTCGCAGGTGGAAAGACTGACAGTTTTCTGCTGGCGCGCGCTCCAGGTTATGATACCACTGCCAAGCATGCAGCAATAGCCGCTGACCGACCGGCGAGTGTCGATACAAGACACTAAGTCACTATCAGTGTAACCGAGAAGACGCGCTGTGTGCTCACCACCGAGAACCAGGCCCGTGGTATGTGAACCCTTGAGGTATCGGACGACGTGTTTCACTGCTTCCCAGTGCACAGTGCCGTAGCAGTCAAGAAACTTACAGAGCTGCTGCACAGCATATGCGATGTCGGGTCTGGTGCCGATGGCTAAGTACATTAAAGAGCCAACAAGCGAGCGATAAGGGGTGCGAGACATAAGTTCACACTCTTCGTCGTTGAGGTGCGTGCACTTTATGCGAGAGATGAAGGCCGGGCTCCATGGGTGTTGATATAGGCACAGCATCGTAAGGCCAAACTGTTTGACAATCTTGTCAATTAAGCGGTTTGGGATAGACATATTGTGCGGGAGGAACGGTCACATTCCACTGCGATACCAAGGCAGAAACGCGCAGCACCTAAGTCAGAGGACAGTCCATTTGGTGTGGAGCCTGAGCTTTGAAGCTCCGGTGATACAGCCTTGTACTGCCGCACCGGTAAAGAAATCGTCTGACGTGGATTGCAACGAGGAGGTATACCCATCACGGTGCGCGATAATAAATGCAATGCTCGCATTTGAGCCGCATAAAACCCCAGTCCATCATAGCCTGATTCATTGTTCTGTTCCACACTAATCCACCTTGCTTATCATGCCGTATAGCCCACGCTGCAGCTCCCAGACATGGTCCTCCATGCCAACCTCTACAAAACCTTCAGGCTGCTCCATGTAGCAGACTTCATCCGGATCAAGTAGGCCATACAGGAACACAGTTTTGATGTCGAGTTGATCTATTTCCCAGTCGAGAGCAGCGCCAAGGTGAGCGAGAATAACGAAGGATTTGAGTCGTGCAGTAGGTGCAGATGTCTTTGTATAGT
>JABBWD010000215.1:0-29414 GCA_016628565.1 Suillus placidus
CTTAGGACTTATAGAAAAGGACGGTCTCACCATCCCTCAGGGCCTAACATTCCAATCAGCACGAAGACTCCCTCACGGAGGAATCCTATACGAACTCGACTCAGTAGAATCCGCAAAGTGGCTCAACATCTCAGCCCACCGAGCAAAATTCGCCGCAAACTTCGGATCAAATGCCACCATCAAGGACCGATCCTACCACGTTCTAATAGAAAACGTGCCCACGTCCTATGACCCTAGCTCGATACGCATCAACTCAATCATCGAAACCAATGGCGGACTCAAACCAGGCACCATCACCAAAGAAAAATGGATCAAACCGATAACCAGATGTAAGGCAAACCAAAGAACAGCACACACAATCATCACCCTCAAAAACAAAGAGAGCGCCAACCAGATCCTGTGCTTCGGAATATCTATAGAAGGCAAGAAGGTATTTGGACGCAAACTCCTCCCAGAGCCGACACGTTGCCTCAAGTGCCACTCCTTCGAAGGATCACACGTCGCAGCAGAATGCACTCAAGAACATGACACGTGCGGGACTTGCGGCGCACAGCACTGCACTGCAACATGCAAAGTAGATGACCCTAACTATTACCAATGTACTAACTGCGAATGCCAGGGTCACACCTCATGGAGCAGAGAATGCCCCACCTTCATCAGCAAATGGGAAAGCTTCAAAAGCCGATCTGAAGACTCAAAATACCGATACTTCCCCACCAACGACCCACTCACATGGGAGACGCTAGAGAACAACACCGAGCAACGGCCCGAACCACCAAGACAACCAGCATGGACCCAACCAGTAACGGACACCAACACCCACGGCAACTATGGAAGACTCCTAACGAAAATACCTCAACCCCAGACCCAACCTCAGCCCCGACAACCCATCATCCAACAAGAACAGCAAAACCAGCAGAAACGCCGCCAGCCACACACGAACCTAAACAAGATCCCGATCGGACTCAGCTATCAAGCTCGCCTAATGGATAACTGGCTGAATTCACAACCGATGAATGAGAACAACGCGGCCGCACCCGCACACGAGAATACAACCTCACCCCCTCAAACCTCCTCTGCCAACACCACTCCCCTGTGGTTCCCCCCCTCAACCCCAGACACCAACTCCGAAAGCCACCTCTCATCGGGCTTTGCATAATGCAGGACAACCGTAACGAACAACCTCCTCACTCTGACTTTAAAATATGGCAGCAAAACTTACGAAAATCTTCTAGCGCCTGGGAGCATATGCTCCGAAACCTCAACCCCGAAAAGTATGACCTCGCATGCATCCAAGAGCCCTTCCTCAACGCCGTGGGACTCGCGAACGCCTCCAACCTGCGACGATTCTGGGACATAATATATCCCACCAACCACCACGCAAACCCCGAACAATCGCAAACCATCCTACTCGTCAACAAGAGGCTATCTAAGAACAACTGGCACATTATCCCGCTCGACACACCCAACATCACAGCCATCGAAATTCACGGAGACTTCGGAAAGGTGCGTATTTATAATATTTACAACACCTGCGATCATTCGAGAACAATCCAATTCCTGGAGAGACACATAATCTCCGAGGAGGCTGCCTTCCACAACCTCCCCCGCACTAACACTAAAAGCAACATCGGAGCAGATAACGCCCACATGATATGGATGGGCGACTTCAACCATCACCACCCCATGTGGGAAATGACTAGCAACTCTCACTTATTCACCGCAGCGAACTTAGACGCCGCGGGCATACTAATTAATCTCCTCGCAGAATACAACCTCACCCAAGCCCTCCCCCCCGGCATAGCGACCCTCGAAGCCTCAAACACCAAGAACCACACCTGGCCAGACAATGTCTTTTGCTCTGCCGAAATCGAACAGATGTTCACCAAATGCTCTGTAGAATATCAACTACGCCCCGTAATCACTGACCACTTCCCCATTATTAGTATCCTAGACCTACAACCCGAACGCATCATCACCGCTCAACGACCGAATTTCAGGAACGTAGAATGGGATGAATTCAGAGAAGCCCTTTCCTCCTACCTTGATACACAACCTCCACCCGCTGACATTCAATCTATAGCTGAATTCGAAGCTGCTTTCGCGCACCTCACTCAGTCCATCGCCAAAACCGTGGAGGACCACGTACCGAAGACCAAACAATCACCATATGCCAAACAATGGTGGTCGAATGAGCTCGATATTGAACGAAAACAAGTACACAAACTCGGTAAGAAAGCAAGAAACCTCCTAGCTCGACGACAAGATCCCATCCATGAAGAGTTCCGCCTCGCCCGCAACCGATTCTCAGAAAACATCAAGAAAGCGAAGAAAGAACACTGGGAGGAATGGCTCGAGGACGTCACACCCGCCAATATCTGGGATTTCCATCGCTACGCATCCAGCGACCCTTCGGAACAAATCCACACCAGGATCAAGACACTGAAAGACCCACAAGACCCCAACGGAACGAACACCACGCAGGACAATGCGAGGAAAAGCGAACTCCTCTACGACGTATTCTTTCGACCGCCACCTGAGAGCGAGCACGTTGAGCCAAATTTCACTTACAATCCTCCTATCTGCGAATTCGCACCAATCACTAATGAACAAATCACCCGCGCTATAGATAAACTCTCCCCGTACAAAGCCCCAGGACCGAATGGCATATGTAATTGTGTATATAAGAAATGTACTGACCTCCTAGTGCCATACATGGGACCCATTTTCCGAGCCACATTCGCACTTGAACATTACCCCGAAGACTGGAAACTGTCGTCAACGGTAGTCCTACGAAAACCAGGAAGACCAGACTACAGCTTACCGAAAGCATACTGTCCTATCACTCTGCTCGACACTATGGGTAAGATCCTCTCTTCCTGTGTAGCTGACGACCTCGTATACATAGCGGAGCACCATAACCTTCTCCCACCGACGCACTTCGGAGGACGACCAGGAAAATCAACGGTAGATTCCCTACATCTACTAACAAAATTTGCAACAGACGCGTGGGCCTCAGCGGAGCCTTTCGTATCGATACTGTTCTTAGATGTCAAGGCAGTGTTCCCCAGTGTAGTCGTCAACCGCATGCTACACAACATGAGACATGCAGGAATCCCGCTGGAATATATTAACTGGTATGGTAAACGACTAAGTAACAGATCAACGACCCTGCACTTCGACGACTATAATTCCGACCTCTTCAATGTCTCAAACGGGGTCGACCAAGGATGTCCCTTATCGGTAATAGGATTCTTATTTTACAACTCTCCTGTACTACGTGTAGCTAACACTGACCCGCAACGTGGAGAACTCAGCCTAGGATTCATAGATGATATAGCACTGGCAGCACGAGGCAAAGACTATGAAGAAGCGAATGGTAAACTCCAGAACATGATGGAGAAACAAGGAGGCGCTTTAGAATGGAGCAAAGACCACAATGCTGATTTCGAACTAGATAAAACGGCCCTGTTATGCATCTCACGAAAACGAATTGCCGACCCCAACCGCAGAAGCAAGACCCTCCCAGTTCCCCGACCATCAATCACCATCCGCAACCACGTCATAGAACCATCCCGATCGCACAAGTTCCTCGGCATGATCATTGGCGACGAGCTCACCTTCAAAGAACACGCCACGTACGCACTGGCGAAAGGAACGCGCTACACAATGGCATGTCAGAGAATGACACGAGCAGCAAAGGGAGTTCATGGAAGACTGCTGAAGAAGCTATACGAAGGTGTAGTGGTTCCTAAGATGCTCTACGCAGCCGACGTTTGGTGCTCAGGACTGATCGCGAAAGGGCGGGGAAAGAAGAACACAGGTCGAGGAGCACGAGGCTTCGCCTCGAAGATGGAGAGAGTCCAACGGATGGCAACGACGATGATCACGGGGGGGATGAGAACCACCGCTACTGATCTTCTCGACGCACACGCTAATATCCTTCCTTTCCAGCAGCTACTGCACAAAGTGTGCCATAGGGCGACCCTACGAATGATAATGTTAGGCAAGACACACCCCCTCCACAAGGGAATTCGTGCAGCGTACAATTCATGCACCAGAAGGAACTTCGAAAGCTGCAAAAGACACCCGTCCCCGCTACATCGCTTGCTCAATGAATTCAAACTTGACCCACACACCATCGAGACCATCGATCCGACATGTCACTACCCCAAATGGACCCCCGACGTTACCATGGAGATGGCAGGAGACATGATCACAGCAGCCAGAAACAACGCAGCGGCAGAAGAAGACCTGCGAGTATACTCGGATGGGTCGGCCATTGACGGAGGCGTGGGTGGAGCAGCAGTGCTAATGAAGAACGACGAGATGGTGAGGGAGAGACGGTTCCACTTGGGAAGTGACCGCGAACACACGGTCTATGAGGGCGAGCTGGTTGGAATGATACTGGCTATAGAGATGTTGAGGGAAGAAGGAGGAAGAGGAACCATGTCCCTGGGCGTTGACAACCAGGTGGCCATCTGCGCCACCAAAGTGTTCGTCTCCAAACCCGGACATTATCTCATGGATAAGTTCCACGACGATCTACGCAAGCTCATCCCAGCACATGACGACCGCAAGCTAACGGTGCGATGGACACCCGGCCACCAGGGGATACCAGGAAACGAAGCAGCGGATGAGCAAGCCAAGAAGGCGGCAAGAGGAGAGAGCAGCGCACCTAAGGAACTCCCAAAGTCCCTTCTCGCCACGAGGAACAGCGCCAAAGCCACCCTACCAATCAGCAAGTCAGCGCTAAAGCAGCAATTCAGAGAAGCAATCAAAGCCGAAGCGGCGACCATCATGAAGGACTCACCGCGCTACCAATGACTCCATGAAATCGACGCAACAGCCCCATCGAAGCACTTCTCCACACTAGTAGAGAAGCTCCCACGACGACACTCCTCCCTGCTATTTCAACTCCGCACAGGACACGCCCCACTGAATAAGCACTTAGCCTACCAATCCTCCCGAATCAGTTACATCGACATGTACAGTACAGCGAGGATAATACCTGGGACTGTAAGCAACTACTCTGAGTTTAGTAGATATTATATCCTGACTCTTCAAACTAGTCGATGGAATCCAAATGATGTATAGAACAGTAAGTTTGTAGGGATGGTTTAATCGTCTTGTTTATTTGCCTTCAGATGGCGCACCAATTCTCGTACGACAACCGCAGTGGAAAACCCTGGCCTGAAAAGCAATTCATGGATGTTCTAAAGGATCGCAAGGTAGGTACGCTCGTAGGTGACTTCGTTCTTTCCCTGACTTGTTATTGTCCTCGCAGCGCGAGCAGCTCAGCAAACTGGATCTCGCAGACCTTGACAAGAAAGATATTGTAATCAAGATATACTTGAAGTATGTCCTTCGTATTAATGATGCTCCACCCGCTGACGTGCTCTTCGAAGGTTCTTGCAGGATGCCAATGGCGACCCTCGCATATGGCGCCGGGTGCGACTCTCAGCTGGTATGAAGATAGGCGTGTTCCAGGACAAGGTCCTTTCGCCTGTTCTGAACTGGTACTTATTTCATGTTCAGACTCCACTTGCACACTGACGTCATTGTTTTGTGTAGGGTACGAAACCTCCACTGCTACACGTTCACGGATCTCAGAGACGGCGCTGTGTTTGGTCCGGAGGTAAACTGAGCCATTTTAAAACCATAGTCCATCTCTGATTACATGCGTAGGATGCCAACGCAACAGACATAATGCATATCAACCAGGCAAGTAAAATCAGGAAATATGTTTGAAGCTTCTGACATCTTGACCCTAGGTTGGATATGATTACCTTCCGGATGACAAGTAAGAGCATAATCTCAGTGTCACGGTTTTTCGAATTGATTCCGACGACCCTCAGGTATATGCTCGCCCATCTGTTTTCGGAAGTGGGCGATACGTTTGCGCACTTGTATGACTATGGAGACAAGTGGCACCACGAGATCGAGGTACGGTCGAATATCATGCTCCATGCCGGACTAATTTTACGTCAATCAGATTGAGAAAATTTTCCCCCTAGAGGAGTCGTATGGACGTGTCCAAATACTCGATGGCAAGGGCATGTGCCCAGGTGGTAAGCTACGTTTCTAATGTGCACAATGTTCCACTTATCAATCCGTCTTCCAGAAAATATGAGAGGGTCGTACCAATATCAAAACTTTCTCAAGGCCTACGACACTGATTCGTACACCGAGCAGTAGGTTTTCCTTTTGATTAACTTTCTGTGCTGAACACCTCTCCAGGGTCAAAAAAAGACGCGAAATTCTTGATTGCCCAAATTACAAAGGCTTCGGCAAACCTCCTTCTCTGTTCGACGTCAACGCCTTTGACATCGACCAGGCTAACGAGCGACTCATCGCAGCGCTTAGTTCGCCTAACTCAGTCAGGGCAGGCATGAAGGCGTTCACCATGCCTATCAACCCCAGCGCACACGACTCCAGAATGGGTAAACTCAAGAAAGGCCAGAGCATTCAGCGCGAATGGGACCACGAGAGTCACGGATATTGGCAGGAGACAACGTCCAGCACGAAGGATAAAAGGAGCCAGTCGGCTTGTGCTGCTTGTGGAAAGCCTGGTGGTCAGGATCTCAAAACGTGCAGTGGTTGCAGGGCCATTTTGTAAGTATTTCTGAACAAACTGGGGTGATATGATGTTGAACAGGATGTCGTTTAGGTATTGTTCTGCCGAGCACCAGAAGGTATGATTTAGGCATTTTGCAAGTCTTGCTGCTGCTGACGAGTATTCTATCAAGGTACACTGGAAAGATGTTCACAAGAAGCAGTGCTCTCGCAAGTACCTCAAAAAATGATACCATCCCATATTATCCCCAATGCTGGTATATCATTCCTATAATGTATATTTGCCGTATCTTATATTTGTACAGAATGTAAGCACGAATAACTCCCAGCTTCGAGTCGGTGGCCATTGCATCCATCATGTTCCATCCTGCAGCTGTCTAAGCAACCAGAGCTGCCATGGCCCACTCGTAGCTATACCAAGATAAACCATCTAAATATTGAATTACAAAAGTCACTGATTTTCACAATCAAACATGTCGCCCACTCAAGTACTCGTGGGTAATATGACTACCCTCTTGAATAATTGAATAATGCTAGCCCACCACTCTGCCGTGAAGTCTGTACGATATATCGCCACAACGAAGCGGCGTATTTTTTTCAAGTTTAATTTGTTCCAGGATATTAGCGATCAGGCCTCAGGATTGCTCTTCGGTCTGTTAGTCAGCTAAACGTTCCAGATAATTTCAGCTTGCCACTTGGTACGAGTACTTGTGTGTGGGTAGCTACTTGATATTCCAGTAGTGATACAACAAGAAATGGGTCTGTCTACATAAACCTCGTCTTAAATATACTTCGAAACACCATATGTTAATAAATACTATGATGGATCCTCGACCAAATTTCTCCTTCCTGCAGAACACTCGGCAAGCATTTCCCTACACAGTACTGCCAATTGGTACATGTACACGCTCCTGGAAGACAATCGAAGTCATGCTAGTTTCTGCGTCGGATTCAGCCACAAGTTTTGCGTGATATTCTCGAACGCTAAGGATGAGGCGTGGTCCCAGCACAAACATCTGCACGCCCAAGAAAATTCGAAGAGCACCATAGAGTATCACAGCTTCCATAGAATTTGAACTCTAGAGAAATGATGAGCAGTGGTTACAAGCAGATGTCAGCGACAGGTCGGCGCACCCAGAGCTCTGGAGAGAGAAAACCAAACTGGAGGCAAGAGACACAAACAAAGCTAGCACGTGCGGGACTTGAGCAGAAAATACAACTACATCTGCATAGCTCACCTTGCAAAATAAAGCACGTGAGATTTTATCAGCACTCTGAAACAGTCCCCGATGGTCGATCCTGTCGATAGGCCGAGTCGTTGCAGGTCACGGAAGTGTTTTACAGCAATCCAGACTGAAAGACACAGTGCGAGGACCTCCCAAACAGTGTTGAGCATCCAAATCATTGGGGCCAGAAGCTGGCCATCCTCCCCATATCCATAATAGCACATATACGTGCCAGAGAGTATCAGCTCCTCTGATGTTCATCCAATGAGCTGTATTCTTCAAGTCAACAAGTCAAGCTTACCCGATACAATATCCTTGAGTCCTATTGCCGTGATTACTCCAGAGGCGATGATTACAGCCAGGAAGATAATAACAAGGAAGATAAGCATGTTTCTAGATCTCTGATACATGGCATGTAACCGAGCAATCATGATGACTTGCATCATGTTTCAGTCGAGTCAATATCATCGAAGTATCGCAGCTGAGTAACTCACCCCCTAACGTGGCAGCTACGACCACATTTGTCACATTTTTTGCGCAGTCTATGATATTGCCTGAAACGCCCAATTAGTGTGATCACCCTCGTACTAGGATCAAATGCTTCGACTTACACCTATTGAGTCATTATGTTGAGCCACATCCAATGTTCAGAATCTCACTCACCCCTATAACGGGTATTCATTGTATGGGAATGAGATAGATACGGAATACTCACTGCATCTGTCAGCGAGACCGATGGCATGGTTACTGTGTGCTGCCGGTCAGAAGAATCGAACACAGCGCATATGAGACATACGCAGAATATATACACTGATGCGTGAGAGATGAGCTATTAGCACAGCGCCAATTTGTTGGCCTCGACACATACACAGAATACGGTAGTCCAATATAACGTATCTAAAGTATTTTGGAGTCAGCACAATTTGCCAACCATGCTATAGTA
Organism: Suillus placidus; assembly: GCA_016628565.1. Lineage (NCBI taxonomy): Eukaryota > Fungi > Basidiomycota > Agaricomycetes > Boletales > Suillaceae > Suillus > Suillus placidus. The sequence goes on from JABBWD010000215.1 coordinate 8,746, forward strand.
TAACATGAGGTACGAACAATCAGATACAGCACAGTCATAAGAGACCAGCGTTGCCTCTGCGTCAAATTCATTGTATTTCGTTGGTTTTCTTCCAACATGAGACTCTGTCACTCACCCAGATTAGTTCAGTCTATGACATCATTCTTAGCGAGTTGGCTGCTCCAGCAATAACATCGACCTACCTCTTTTCCGAGTGAAAGTACTGGAGATATCATAAAAATGTCAGCAATTTTTGAACAATCTCCTGCTCACCCCAATCGTATACCACCACGGCGCCGGTGGCAACTGCGAAACGCAAGTCAAAGTCAGATCGAGACATCTTGATGTGACGAACCTATCCAATAGCTGAGAACAATATCCGAATTGATCAACGGCCACCAACTGGGATCATTTGAGACTATGGTCATATTCGAGGGATGGGTATGAGTGAGGGGGATGTTGGGGTGTGTAACGATGGCATTCATGCTAGATATACCACCATTCAACGCTCGTATCGCCACAATCGGCATGATACGGTGATGGATACCTGATCCCCCCTGAAGACCCTTGATTGGGTAAGTATTGCGGTGCGAAATCAGGCACAAAGAGGGAGCCCTCGATTGAATCAGAGTAGATTTTAATCTGCAAACCAGTATCACCGCGCGCGGAATGTTTGAACATCAGGAAAGATCGAACAGTAGTTCGTGATGTCGGCAACTTCTTTCCAACGGGGTGTTCTTGCTGTAAGCCTGCAAAAATGAGGAATTCCTTATGTCATTAAGTCTAAGCGTGATGTGATCAAACAAGTATGTGCACTTTCTTCGGCCTTGCTGGCCGAGCCCGAGGCGTAACAGCTCGTCCAATTACTCTTAGAACGAGGGCCATTATATGGCAGAGCAGCAGAGAAGTCGGACAAGAAACCGTGACACAGAGTGGGTCGAAGCGGAGCAAACCTTATCCGTTGCCTCGTACACTTGAATTGGGCTATTCTATCAAAACGACAAACAAAGATATGGTAAGCATAGAGCGATTATAATACAAAGCGCACTATATCTGTTGAATACTTATACGACTCCATCCAAAGATCGAAAGAGAAATTGCACATGGGAGACAGAAGCCTGTAACATGCTGGAAGCCCGATTTCTGATTGTACAGGCTCATGTTGATGGCCATTATGTTTCAGTACAACTTCTGTCCTGTAAGAGTGAGATCCGTCAGATAGGCAAAGAACTCAGAGGCAGACTACAAAAGTTACACAGAGTTACACGTAGTTTGATGTTTCCACCTCATAAACATATAGCTCAAGTCTGACTCGGAGGAGCGAGCATCTCACTATAGCACGCAATGTCTGTATTATTCACCAGCTAACGAGTCAGAAAAGATCACATAGTTTTTGCAGCTTACAGCTTTCAGACACCTATATATCCAATGATCGCCTTCGAACTTCATGATAGGCTCGTGAATTCAAGTTGAATCGAGGACACGAAATCTGTGTAGGGCCCAGGAAGCCTGGTCGGTGAATATTTGAATATTGCCAGACATGACGGACATCAGAGAGTAGTAGAGGCAGGACCGGTAATTTCCGAGTGCAACAAACAAAATATTGTTCCGCCGATCGTCCATATATATGCTGTGCGTTGATCATTGCACGATCATCAATCATACTACTAGCTGCCCGCTCGCCGGAACTTCATTCTCCTCCTACAACGTTGATTCATTACCGGTCACCCGCAACTTGTTCTCCCTATTCACCACCATACTCTATAATGTTCCTGCAAAATATCTTCGAATGCATCCTCATCTTCCCCGTTCTCCACCTTCATCTTCGCTTCTGCATCCAGAACCACGATTGCCCTCTCTGACCACCAAATCCGGAATCACCGCTCTTTAAGCCAGGTCACCGGTCGCTCCATCATATGCACGATGGCAGCACTAGCCTGCGATAGTATAACTCTACCTATTCACAGACTCGGGTTTCGGCAGAATTCCCAATATTTCCAATCTACCTGAGATACATGCCCGCCCACCCATGTACAGCTATGCTGATCCGCGGGCACCAATCATATACATATGAGAGTCCGCATCCCCAAAAACTTTAGCGCTCGCGTTGGAGAGTATGTTGTTCATTGTTAGCTGTAAGTAATTTGTGACTTGACCGCTTCCACTGCTCTGAGTCTACATGCGTAGTCAAGGAACCGAACTATTGAACGTCAATGATACCGCAGCGCCGCTCATGCGCCTCCATCTGGCCGTCACACATCTGTGTCCTCAAGCGTAGTGCTGTTACAACCTTCATGGAGCTTGACATTTTGTAAGTACTTTCTCGCGGTCCCTCAATATTCAATCCTCCCTCGCCTTATCTCGTACCTGCCCCTTCCATCGGACTCGGAGACCACATACGTCTCTATCTGCCTTCATATGGGGAATGAGCATAGTTTTCCGAACTCACTGTGCACGACGAAGTTATTCTATCACCCTTCACCTGTACCGCTCATACTATGTTGTTGAACCAATCTGCATCATGTTCCTGCAATATATCTTCGAATCTTCCCCGTTCTCCACCTTCTATCAGACACTTCATTCAAGTGATCGGTGTCGACGGGTGTATGTATCTATGCGTGTTTGACTCTGATACAAGGACCGTGTTTTGTAGTCGCATTGGTGAACACTACCGCAGTGCGACTCCAAGTCTGACGTGGAATCAGCTGTCTGGGCGATTTGTACTGATTCTCGTTGTATTGTAGTATCGGCATCAAGAACTGGTTCGCTGCTAGACGTTCCGCATAATTCAGCTTGCCACTTGGGGCAAGTGGGCCACTGAGTTCTAGTAGTGATACAACAAGAAATGGGTCTGTCTACATAAGCCTCGTCTTAAATATACTTCGAAACACCATATGTTAATAAATACTATGATGGATCCTCGACCAAATTTCTCCTTCCTGCAGAACACTCGGCAAGCATTTCCCTACACAGTACTGCCAGTTGGTACATGTACACGCTCCTGGAAGACAATCGAAGTCATGCTAGTTTCTGCGTCGGATTCAGCCACAAGTTTTGCGTGATGTTCTCGAACGCTAAGGGTGAGGCGTGGTCCCAGCACAAACATCTGCACGCTCGTGAGAATTTGAAGAGCACCATAGAGTATCAGAGCTCCCATAGAATTTGAATTCTACAGAAATGATGAGCAGTGGTTACAAGTAGATGTCAGCGACAGGTCGGCGTACTGAGAGCTGTGGAGAGAAAGAACCAATCTGTAGGCAAGAGACACTAACAAAGCTAGCATGTGCGAAACTTGAGCAGAATAGATAAGCACATTCACATTATAAGCTCACCTTGCAAAATAAAGCACGTGAGATTTTATCAGGACTCTGAAACAGTCCCCGATGGTCGATCCTGTTGATGGGCCGAGTCGTCGCAGGTCACGGAAGTGTTTCACAGCAATGCAGACTGAAAGACACAGTGCGAGGACCTCCCAAACAGTGTTGAGCATCCAAATCGTTGAAAACAGAAGCTGGACATCTGCCTCAAATTCATAACTGCACATATATGTGCCAGAGAGTATCAGCTCCTCTGGTATCCAATGAGCTGTATTCTTCAAGTCAACAAGTAAAGCTTACCTGCTACAGTATGCTTGAGTGTTATTGCAGCGATTACCCCGCAGGCGATGTTTATAGCCAGGAAGATAATAACAAGGAAGATAAGGATGATTCTAGATCTCTGATACATGGCATGCAACCGAGCAATCATGATGACTTGCATCATGTTTCAGTCGAGTCAATATCATCGAAGTATCGCAGCTGGGTAACTCACCCCCTAACATGGCAGCTACGACCACATTTGTCCCACTTATTGCGCAGTACGCGATATTGCCTGAAACGCCCAATTAGTGATCACCCTCGTACTAGGATCAAATGCTTCGACTTACACCTATTGAGTCATTATGTTGAGCCACATCCAATGTTCAGAATCTCACTCACCCCTATAAATGAGTATTCATTGTATGGGACTGAGATAGTTGCGGAATACTCACTGCATCTGTCAGCGAGACCGATGTAATGTTTTCTGTGTGCCGCCAGTCAGAAGAATCGAACACAGCGCATACTATGAGACATACGCAGAGTAGATACACTGATCGTGAGAGATGAGCTATTAGCACAGCGCCAATTTGATGGCCTCGACACATACGCAGAATACGGTAGTCCAATATAACGTATCTAAAGCATTTTGGAGTGAGCACGATTTGCCAACCATGCTATAGTATAACATGAGGTACGAACAACGAGATACAGCATGGTCATGAGAGACCAGCGTTGCCGCTGCGTCAAATTCATTGTATTTCGTTGGTTTTCTTCCAACATGAGACTCTGTCACTCACCCAGATTAGTTCAATCTATTACACCATTATTAGCGAGTTGGCTGCTCCGGCAATAACATCGACCTACCTCTTGTCCGAGTGTCAGTACTGGAGATATCATAAAAATGTGAGCAATTTTCGAACAATCTCCTGCTCACCCCAATCGTATACCACCACGGCGCCGGCGGCAACTGCGAAACGCAAGTCAAAGTTAGATCGAGACATCTTGATGCGACGAACCCATCCAATAGCTGTAAACAATATTCCAATTGATTGTTGGCCACCAACTGGGATCATTTGAGACTGTGGTCATATTTGAGGGATGGGTATAAGTGAGTGGGAGATGTTGGGGTGTGTAGCGATGGCATTCATGCTAGATATACCACCATTCAGCGCTTCCATTCCCAAAATCGGCATGACGGAGATGAATATCTGATCCCGCCTCAGGACCCTTGATCAGTGGTTGAAGTAAGTATTGCAGTGCGAAATCAAGCAAAAATGGAAGCCCTTGATTGAATCAAAGTAGATTTTGTTTTGCAAACCAGTATTACGCCTCGACTACTTGAACACCAGGAAAGTTCCGGTCGTTGGTGATGTCGCAACTCATTTCCAATGCGATTTTCGGGGTGTTCTTGCTGCAGGCTTGCAGACATCGAGGAATCCCTTATGAAACCATGTAGTCATCGATCTAACACAGGTCTAAGCGTGAGTGATCAAAACAAGTATGTGCACTCTCTTCAGCCTTGCTGGCCGAGGAGGCGTAACAGCTCGTCCGATTACTGTAGAGATACGACACTAGGTTCGTCACGGGTCACAGCCATCGATGAATCGAACCTATTTGGTGTGACTGTCACACCAATTTTTTGGGGGCCGAAGCTAATTTGTGACATGTGGTAAAAACATACAGAAAAACATATAAAAAATAACAATGCCTAGCTGGATTTTACCTGTTACTTCTCAGCTTTACAATAAGATATGAATCAGACAAGAAGCCTTGACAAGTACAAGGTGCAGCAATCACGATTTGCGAACCTATTTGTGTGGTCACAGGTCACAGGGTCATTCGAAGCTGTGACACTAAGTGTGACTGTGTCACGTGCTGCACGTGATGAAGCTAGTGTCGTATCTCTACAGTACTCTTGGAACGAGGGCCATTCTGTGGCAGAGCACCAGAGAAGTCAGATAAGAAACCGTGACACAGTGGGTCAAAGCGGGCCGAGTAGATCACATATGGATTGAGGTAGGACCGGTAATTTCCGAGTGCAACAAACAATTGTTCCGCCCATCGTCCAAGAGGTGTGCGATCAGGAAGTTCCCGACATACACCTCCCAAAGCTTCGGTTACATCCACCACCACCGTGACATCGTGATAGTCACCAAATATTACCATATTTAGATGCTTTGTAATGCAATCGATCATATGTTTCATAGAACATTTGATCCGAGAGAATATCGAGAGAATGGAACAGCAAACGAGTACTTAGTAGAGTAGCAAGTCCAATGCGATAACCATCCATAGCGTGACTACAATGAGTGATCATCAGAGTGAAAACAGGTATGGAAGTAAAGCAAGTATCAAAACAAACAAGTCCGAGTCTATCCAATGATCGAAGTACGAGGGGATAAGTGAAGCGGTTCCATAGCAATACGAGAACATTTAGCAGGCAGGGAAGAAGCAGGTTGAAGAGCACAACGTTTTCCAGCAGATCTCGAACTGGTTCCTGTATGATTCTCTTTCTCCAATGGATCTTCACAAGTGAGCAGCCTGCATTCCTGTGGTATACATGCAGCCGTCTGCTCGAGATCTGTGAGCATCATTACCTGCAACATACAGGCAGGCAAGGGAACCCCCATCATCTTGTATCCCGGTATCGCATACTCTTCATGCTCCTTCAATATGTGTTCGGGCATATTGTATCGCCATACGGCGTCTACAGCAGTGAGCGGAGCCCTTCGGAATGTTCTTCCAGGTTCGGGAGGTAGAGTCGGATTACACAGTTTGCACTTGAGAGGAATGTTATGCGAGGGTTTGTTCTTTGAACCGGCATCTGCGTAAGCGTATCTGAACGAGTGTTGATACATGCATTTCGTAGACAGAACCGGGGCACTGTTGGCACTTAGCTTGATGATTATAGTGCATTCAGGCCGACCGGATCGTCCACAGAAGCCGCAAGGAAGATTGGTGCCAACCTGCATAGATTAGTATCCATGTATACTACATAAGTGAATAAACTTACCGGTTCCACCATATTCACCTCCTCGGGTGTGTTAGTCAATGCATGAAGAATGTGCAGTCCAACATGAGCGCGCATGTCTGTAACCTTAGCAGCGCACAGACAGCAAGTCGTTATGCGCTCCCCATCAGAGGCTATGAGAAGGTTGGTTCCCTCAACACAAGGAATAGCCGGAGTACCTGCAAATTGTTAGTTGCGCGCCTGCCATTAAAAAAAAGGACATACCATCAGCAAGTTGATATGGAAATGTCTTGATATCAGAGGGAGTCATGGACACTAGGGACTTAGGAGGCATGCTGGTTTCAAGGCTCTTCTCCCAGAGGAGTCTGCAGGCAGCTTCGAGAGTGCCTTGAGAAACTTCCCACGTACTTTGCCCCCCTTTGATCTCCACAAAGTCATCCGTGTTGATGTCGTCACGAAGCCGGATGAAGGTTGGTTCAGGGTTGATTGGTTCGACAAGCGAACCAGGGACACTGACGACGACCACGCGCTCTGTGGAGTCCGATGTGCCTTGAATGACCAAATGACTCTTGATGTACCCTCCGTTCCATAGGAATTGCTGCGAGGACGGCGATGAATCTGAGGAGTGATTGGCGGCAATGATGGTAAGTAGTTGTCCGGTTATTTTCGCAGTTGTATGTGCAGCCTTCATAATTGTAACATTGACGGATGACCGGGAGATGTTGTTGAGGACGAGAGAAGTTGAACAAAGAATGCCGAGAGAAACTGTACGGCTGGAACGAATGAGTGTTAGGAATATGTTGCCAACCAGAAATAAATTGCCGTCCATAATACGTCCCGCTGACATGTCAATACGCTTGTTGACCTTGGTGTACCCTGCACGAACACGTTCCAATCGGTTGCAAGATTTCGATATGAAATCTTTGTTGATGACGAGGCAGCAGATAGTTTGTTTGTGGATCCAGCGGTTTTTGAACAGTAAGTAGTCTTCAGGACGTACTCCTGGGCCTCCTGGAAGAGGGGGGGCAGACAGATCAGGCTGAACTTGATGCGGTTGAGTGGAGGGTACATCTGCGTCGGCTTGTGCGACCAATGCTTCCTCAAACGTCAGCTCAGCAGACTCATCATTGACATCTGTGTGTGCGATATCAGGAAATGGAAGAGGGAGGGACAATGCAATAGGTACAGCCTGAGGAGGGACACTGGCATCCTCTGGGTCTTCCTCAGAGATTCCTAAGTATTTGTTCATACCGAACGGATGTAACATGTCAACAGCGGGATCAGAGAAGAGAGTTGGAAATGAAAAGTTGATTGGATCGATCTGTGACGCTGTAAGGATTGTTAAGGCCATGTCCCGACCCGTTTGCCATGCCGAAGGCAGATCACATCGCCCGGAAACGATATCTCCCCTCCACATAACATGATTGATGTGGTCGACGGTGTCATGTCGTGTGCCTAGCTTGAGATGATGGTGACCTGGATCAAGCTCAGGGTGCCGCTTGAAGACACCATCAATATCCTTAGCAGCCCCCAAGCGATCGAGAACCTGTGAATAAGAACATCCTGAATTGTGGCCTCCGATCATTTGGGTGCGATCGAAATGAAGCTCCAGGCGATCATCGCCAGAGTCTCCGACGAAGAACTTCTCTCCCGGATCAAGAACCTGCTGTTTCCGAATACAGAACATGATGTTCTTTACCATGGTATGTGTGTCGTAGTAGAGTTGATAAGGCATAAATGCGCGGCGGTGCGAGCGGAAGATTGCAAATGAGAGGTGGGCATAACGACTAAGGTACTGAACTTGTTCAGTTAGCGAGAGAGAGATGTCGATAAATGGAAGTAGGATCGACTCAATGATGTCACTGAGAAGCTTGACAGACATCAAGTCCGCACGTAAGTCGATATCGGTAGAGAATGAATTGTTGATGCTTGCTTGCTGGGACTTTGAGAGTGACACAATGGCTTGCATAAGTTTGATAGCACGCGGAACATCTTGAGGATTGTCAGGGTGGAGAAGTTTGGTAACGCTAGCTTCATCATGAGCAGGTAACCAAATAAGGTACCACGAGAGCATCATCGCGTTAATGATACGACCGTTGTTGAGTGTGATACCCACAGGGGAGCGAATAAGTGTGCATATACCTAAGTCAATTGAGAATGCATACTCAACGAAAACAAAACAAAACTCACGTTTGAAGATGTGCTTGAAGTCAAAATCCAGTGTCACCTCATTGTCACCTGTGAAGGTGTTCAGCCCAGGCATATCCGACAAAGTAGCATATAGTGGCAAATATTTTGAGAGGGGTGTCTTGACAGAGAGCCTGTGTCCTGCAGCACGGCGTGTTGCATCACCATCCGTGGCAAATGACCACACTGGTCCGACAAGTGTATCAGCGCCTGTTGCACTCCAGCGCTCGATAGCGCGAGTGAGAATCCCCTCCATGTCAGCAGCATTTTCAGTCTTGCAGGTTGGAGCTGCTAACATGGGGTACAGTTCATCCTCCCCAAAACATGCCACACCAATTACCGTGACCTCCTTACCAAGGTGTACTTCCTGGTTGTGGATCTTCTGAGCAATGCAAACAGCGGAGTCATATGTGCACAAGACCGGATCAATGAGGTTGGAGTGTTTCCAACAAAGACCGCCAATCATGTTGTACTTGCCGAAATGGATCGCCATCTCTTCAAGGGCCATCTCATCAATCATAAAGCTGACTCCGCATAGAGGTGTTGTAGTGTCCCGAGTATTGAGAATGATATTGCGTATGTTGTCGTCAAATTGCTCAGGCCGAATGGGTCCGATGGTGGGCGTTATGGTAGTGAACGTGGACCGAGCTCGAAGAGTGCGAATGGAGGGCACACCAATCTGGTGATTGAGCGCGTAAAGAAGTTGGCGTCCTCTGAGGCGATATACTAGAGTAGCGATGTCGATATCACTAGAGCCATATCCTCGAGGGCGATATACTCCCTCAATGGCGTCTTCTAGCTTGTTGACGACCTCGCGGACACTGGTGCCATTGTCCAATGCAATCTTGATAATTTGCTGGAGACAGGGGACATCATTTTCAGATATCGCCATCAAGAGGCGGCTGTAGTCGTTGAGCTGTGTGAGGGATGTCATGTATTTGCGGGAATCATTGCAGGCCTAGTATTTGTAGTCAGTAGGAATGTATATACGCGAAAAAATGTGCTTACCTGCAGTTTTAATTCCTTAACCTGCGCAGCATACATCTTGGCGATGTCCTGCATATGCGCGAGGCCTAGGTACTTGTAGTTTGTGTGCCTTCGGGTCCCGGGCAATTTCGACCAGCCGAGAGATATGCTTATGTACAATAGCACACTCACCACAGGGGGATCTGTCAAATGTGTTGGGGTCACAATGCTTGGAACGAGCACGAGGTTCAGATGGGTGTGTGATATCGACAGCGAATGGTAGAGCATTCGTCCCATCGTGATAGCTCTCCCAAGGGAACATGACAAGGAAAGGGCGGACATCGTCTGGCCAATTGATGGGAATACCTGCGCAAGCGCGCTCGTCGAGAGGAGACATAATGCTCGGATACCTGATATCAGTGACATAATGGTATCGATTGATCAACAAATGATATGAAACGTACCTTTGATTTGATGTAATACTATCAGACCGGGTGACTGGCCCATCAAACATGTTCCCAGCTGAAAGCTGCTTCTTTTTTTTCATTACCGACTGCACGCACTTCTTGCTGCCACGGTGATTACTCAAGGACTTGAATTGGCCTTCAGACCATAGTGGAACGGTAGAAGGGATGCTTGTTTGCAACCATTCATTGCATTCAGGACATCGCAGTCTCCATCTTTGTTGCAGGCTTATACTAACTTCCAGGTGTTGAGCTTTGAATAATTGAAATAGAGAGTCGGGAGTATTTAATTTGAGAAGTTCGGGAACGTCGACTTCGGAATACGCGATCGTGATTCGGGAATTGCAAGCTTCGGATGGGTCTGGAACTGAGAAGCCAGAGTCGGGAGAATTAGGTGAATGATACTGATATTGATCATCTGATGCAAGTGGTACTTGAAAATCTATGTCGGGGCTGCGTGAATGTCCTTTGTGTGTGCTTTGCGATGAACTGTCGTCTTCTAGTGAAAACCATGAGGCATATTGAGGTGGGTACATCATGAAACTAATACATATGGGTTCAGACAAGGATTGGGACGCGTCAATCAAGGCATCTTAATATTCAATCCTCGAGACTTGACGTCACGCAATCTTATCACGTGCTTGATTTATTTTTGCCTTGCCTTCACTCATTTAGCGTATAACTTTTTGTGAAGCGTTTTTTCATTAAAAGAAATATCTAATTATGTTCTCAAGTAGCAAAAACACCCCCCCCTCTGGTATGTAACGAACGATTTTATGTAGTTTTGAGGTCAGTATCGAGAAGCTCAGAAACGAAAGTCGGGAAGCTTGCTTGTGGCTGTGATTTAAGGTTTTCTGCTTACGCAATTGGTAGGTGGGTTTTCGGCATTCTGCGAACGCACACCTCTTGCCATCGTCCATCTCGTCCAAGATCAGGGACAGGTTAAGCTACTAGCGTTCAAACGTAGACTGCCGTCATTAACAGAATTCATATCTCGTCTAATCACATGTAGTAATAATCATGTACGCATATAAATTGATCATGATACCTGAGATCTGGTGTATGTAACTGCCACAGCACACGATTTTGACACAGTTTAAAGGAAGTATCTCATTGCAGCAACCTGTCGCCATTCGCGCTCAATAATCATAATCACAAGACACCCACCATTGCGGTGCATACCCGATCAACTCTGTCATGATGTCTATTTGTCCCTGCGTGAGACGCTCTTTGAAGGTGTCGTCTTGTTCAGAGCACACAGCGAACACCGGAACAGTGTTAATTTGAACGTCTCTAATTTCGTCGTCGCCGGATTTGAAGTATTTGGCCATAAACGCGTCGAACCACAGAGGAGGCACCGAGCCATCCTTGGGATTGAAACAAAATTTGAAATCGAACGACCAGAAGCCCGACCGAGCTGAAATGAGCTCGCGTGCTCGCACCATGGCGTGGTACTTGTAGCATTTGTGATCGCGTTCGGGCAACACTTCTGGACATTCTTTCTCCGCGAAACGGATTAGCCAGTCATGGTGGATTGCATATCCATAGTACTGGACATAGTAAGGACGACCTATGATCGGATTGATGTGCAACTGCTTTGGTGGACGGACAAGTTCGAATGGCTCGGGCTGTCCGAGTCCGAGTCCGAGTCCGACGAGTTGTCTCGCGGAAGTCCCAGTTTCTTGGGTCTTCAAGTCGTTAGGGTGACAGTCACGATGATGAGATAAGATATTCATCGTTGCGGCTTTGAACAACTTGGAAAGAGGGGAAGGCATGTTTGTTATGGAGAGGCAATGACAAGTCTCTCCGGCCTAATATAAGGTGCAGACTGAAGTGGCGTTTTGTATTTGTGGTTGTACAATGGAACAGCGAGTTTTGGATAAAATGTCACAGCTAACAGTGTGCTAATCCAACTAGTAGGTGTGCAATTTGTTAGAACAGTGTGACGACTACCGGTGGACTCTCAACGAAACCCACAATTGTTTTGCCGCGGTGGTTCTCTAGGATAATACTGATAGACAATGCATGAACCGGTGGATCTACACTGGATCATGCCTTTGCACATATGCGCTATCTTGACGGTGGGATCTCTTGCTCTGGTATGGGGGCATGCTGATAACCCCGCTTTATGACAGTTGTCGCAGCACAATCTCAACAGCGGCAAAATCAACTGTAGCACTTGAATGAACGTGGTGTGATAGACTCTGCATGGTCAACACTCACTCGATTTCAGCCGAGGTGTGATAGAGTGGACACGTTCGTTCTAGAGGCTCAACAGCACACAAAATAATAAACGCGCCTGACATTAACAACCAAGGAGATGGTTTTGTTGACATAAAGGAATTGAATTTCGGGTTAAAAAGATGGTTTGTACGAGTCAAGAAACGTTATGCATTGCAATGCAGACGGTATTAGCACATGGCGTTAAAGAAACATGGTAAAACAAACAACAAGAAGTCTGGTCGTGTTAATAAATTACCATGATAGGAGAACAAGGATGAACGGGATAGAAGAAACAGCTCCAAAGATGGAGAGAGGTGGACGATGAAATAAATAGGTGCACCAGGCGGATGACTGGCTTGATTCACAAAAGTGACAGGGAGTTTATGACGCTTCTCCAGCAGGGCTAGTGAACAACAGAAAAGAAATCATTATGGACGCAAATCCAACAGAAGATCATGATCCAACCGTAAATGAAGAAATGGGGACTGTAAAAATAGATAGCAATGATAATTTCCCAATTTCGAACCTTGATGCCTAATACTGATGAGTCCATGCCTTGCGGATAATATCAAAACCAACAAGTGGAATAGATTGCAGCGCCGTCGTCCAGCCGGATCGAGTGGTAGATACAAGGGAGTCTGTTCTTCATGTTGATACAACAGGGATTCCGCATGATTGATGAAGAATGAATGCGTCATGGAAAGTGTGTTAGACGTGAGGGAGCCAATCGATAAGGATGGGAAAGATAAATCAAGTGCTTGCGAGGTCGATACTAGCACCGAGGACGCCGCCTCTATCATGATGGATGTCAGTGAAACCGCTGACAGAGCCATGAGTGCCTTGGTAGTGGTGCCGCTGCTGCTCTTCTTCAAAGAGCTTTCTGCCGACGTCCGCACGCAGGTTAGCACTCAGACCAGATTTGAGAGATACTGCTGCACGCGGCGCGGCCGTAACGGCAGGGGAAGGAGAGACATTGATAAAGTCATTGAGATTGAATGGGACATTGCCCGGAGTGGGTGGGGTGTGAAGGCTGTTTGATGGCGAACCCGAATAACCGTTCGAAGTATCACTGCGCCTAGAGGGTGAAGGTGGAGATGGTAAGAGTGATGAGGATTCAGCACCTAAAGTTGGGGTGGGTGGAATAATCGTTGGCTCTAAAGATGGCGCAGGCGCGAGAGATCCAGAGGAAGCGGCATCCAATCGCAATGGCTGGCTCAAAGGCTGCGTACTATCTTGGCTAGATGGTACAGTCTCTGAGGTAAAGCTGTGCTCTGATCTCAGCGAGCTTCTAGCGTCCTGGCCTGCAAAAAGGATCTTTCCCTTAGTAAGGAGAGATGCGGAACCGCTTCCAAGGGCTCTGTAGGCTGCGAGATCTTGGGTATCCCTGTCCCGGGTGGTTGTAGGGCGTGCGGGCGACGGCGATGTATGTAGATAAAGCATGAGTTTGGCTGCCTCCTCGTCATCTGCACGAGGTGTCGAATAGATGTTGTCGCCCGAGTTACGGGGTGGAGTAGCTGCCCGAGGAATGGTAAATGATGACTCGGCTGATGGCAGCAGCGAAGTCGCTGCTGTCGTTGTGCGAGCAGAACTTTGTGCATATTGCGACAAAGACTGGAATGAACCCGCATCAGACGCGGTAGAGAGCGTGGACCGCGGAGATGACACGCTAGCTACGGAAGGACGCGACTGGAGAAGCGATGTCAGAGTAGCCACAGCCTGCCTCTCTACATCCGCCGAGTCCGCCACGGACGCCTTTTGCTTGCCCTTGTCAGCCCGTTTGGGTTTGGACCGGGTAGTATCCTCCTTGCGGCTACGGGACTGCGCGCGAGTGCTCTCTGCTATGCTGCGTAGGGCAGACGCACGGTCCGATCCTCGGGACCGAGATCCGGCAGTCGAGCGAGCGGCTGCCTGGACAGGAGGGTCTGTTGAGTTGCGAACTGTTCGAGCTTGTTTCAATGGAGGAGGTCCGAGGAGGGTGGTAAACAGGCTCTGAGTCGCGTTGGGACTGGAACCTGTCACAGTCGTGGGATAGTGGGAACGAGGAACGGATAGGGCAGAAGTTGCAGATACGGCGGGAGGAGCCATAGCTCCACGCCTTGCGACTGTGCCCTGTGTGGCGGGGTTGTTGTAATAGTTATTGCCGGCGGTGACCTTGCGCTTAGTGCCGATCAGGCGCGGTGGGGCAGCAGCCAGGGCACGGGTTTTGGCCTCGAGGTCAGTCAGTTTGACATGAGAAATATTATGGGTGGCCTTGTATGAGGCATACGACAAGCGGGCGCGAAGATTGCGCGTCACCTAGGAGAGGAAGACAGGAGTATGTTAGCATTCTCGTATTATATCACGACCGCGCCCCACACATAACAATCTCAGCGGGGGATCCGGTATACGAGCACCACAAAGTAAACAATATTCTGAGTGCCCTTCCATATCGTTGGCGCGAATGACCGCCCGCCAACGCGTCCCGCGAAGTGCTCGGTCTGAAATGAAATAACTCACCATCGAAAGTTCTGTGCTCGCCATGACTTTCTGGATAGCTTTCAGCCTATCCTCTTTCTCTATTGGATCCACATCCATCGATGTAGAAGGGCTGTAGGGCTGTAGGTAGGTCGTTGGCGGGGACGCTGAGGTTACCGAAGACGACGGAGTCGCCATAAGGAGCGCGTCGCTGGGAGTTTCTAGTGATTATATACAGAATAAAGCACACTATATCACAGTGGTACCGTTTGGCCGTTAGCCGTAAGACCAGGAGACCGTTACAGATGACCAAGAGAGGAAGCTGGTCGCTGTGTGGGTCGTCGAGGAGCGCGTTAAGGAATGGAGCACGCGCGACGACGCGCTAGTATTATTCATCCGAATTCCCACGGGTTGATTTACCCGCACCCGCAGGTTTGTGGCTGTTTTTACCCGCAAATAGCCAATAATGGTTCAGAATTTCACAGAGAAATATTAATCTTCACGTTCAACGAGAAAGTCATCTCGACAACGTTCTTATCTACACTTTCCTTCACGTTGTTGGTCGGGAGCGTGTAGTGCGTCCTGGACGGAAACCATATCCAGGTCGAAGTAGGTTATGTTCGATCGGTGAGGATCGGATAACGCTTGCACATGGGATTGAGATAACAGGATACAAACTGGTTGATGGCAAGATAACCGGAGTTCACGTGGGTCTAAAAGACGTCTCGCGAGACCTGGCTGACAGTTATGAGTTTCGATCAGATGAACATATGACCCATGAACGCCCATTTTAGCTCATATCTTCCATCCAGAAGGCAGTACGACCGTTCCTACCTTGGACGACGCTCCTTCGCTCCTTATTTGGGCTGTAACCTCTGAGTCGTACGTGACAGCGCCGCTCATTTCTTCCCAATACCATCTCGGAAGAAATCCCACGCGATCTTCCCCTCCTTCGACGTCCTTGACGTCCACATCGTCTAGCAAAACAGCAGAGGCCCCCGTCTTTGGCGTGAATTTGATACGCCAGACATTACCCCTCGAGCCTCCTCTGATGGTGTTCCTGAGGAAAGATAGAAATCGGTCTCCCCATGCTAGACAGACGTTGGGATCCCAGGCGCCAGGCTTCCCACGAACCAGGCGAGGTATCTGTACAGTCTGGAAGATTTGCGTAGTCGTCAAGTATCCTGATGGCTTCCTAAATCCAACAAAGACCTCCTGTAATGCAGCGTATTTATAAGAAGGTCCTGTTTCAGTGTCATTTTGCATACCGGAACCCCCAGCAGAAATGACTGGAAATAGAATTTCAAAAGCTTTCTGTCGCATAGTCTCAGGAAGTGTAGGTGTCTGGAACGCAGATGATACTTACTTTTCAAACTTGGCTTCGTCTTGTGGGCCACGTATTGATAGTGAAGTTTTGAGTTCCACAAAGTTGTCAGTATTTCCCGCATATCTTCCTGCAACAAATGACGTCTCCTTATCCATAGACACAAACTGACACATACCTCGAACGCAGTCTACTTCTCCACCAATGATGATCCGTGTATCACCCAACTTGGTCTTAACGACGCTGCACCACTGAACATTGGTATCAACATCGCCGCCCCAACCAACAGCGCCCGAGGTACCAGAAGAGGAGCCAGAGGCATGATGTTCACGTTCGTTGGGAGTTGACGATGTGCAATACGATTCAAATGAATATCCATAGTAAGACTGAAGTCGATGCCGAGGTTCCAGGTCGCTCCTTTATCAACGTGAGCAAGACAAACATATAAGACAGGAAAAGCTTCACTTTTCCTTTAGTTTTGCATCTGATAGATGCTCCTCAAAGTACATAGTACCGTCGACACACATCACGTTGAGCTCCCAAACATCTCGCTCTTCGTAAGGTGCGGTCAATATTCTCCCTCACCAAAAGCATTCCCCAGGTAAACAAATATCATGCAGTGAATGGGATGACATCTCACTTGGTGATAACCCCTCTCCAGCTTATCGCTCCAATCTCGGGATTTTGCCCATTGAGACTTTTCTTGAACCGTGACCACGCGCTCAATAAACCATCGATGCGTCCACGTTCTTCTGGGCGCCGTGTCCAATTCTCGTAACCATAGTTGAGATCTGCACCATGCGGTGGATTGACGAAATAACGCAATGCAGAGTCATCAAACTGTAGAACGCGAGAGGGTGAATACGAAAACGTGAGAAGTTGACTAGGGCGCTGAAACGCGGGTGGATGTGAAGCTGGATGTGAAAGGTTTGGGAAGGCAAGAGCATGATCGCTTTCTATTCTGGCTCTAGCCACCTTTCCAGTTGGTGAGGGATCATCCTCGGCAGGCCGCTTAAGACCCATTAGATTTGTTACTTACTGGTTGGTGGGATGCAGGTGGTTTGTTTGTTTCAGAAGCTTTTGCCAAACAACAACCTTGGGAGGTAACACGTGACAGGTCAGCTACATTCTCATTTGGAAACGACAACGACGAGGCTGGTGTAGGGTGCATTTTGCCCTCAATGCATCACGCAAGTCAGGCTCGTCAATGGCTCATCTCCGTTTCGTGCCGCGAAAGCAATATTGAGGCAACGTGCTGAACAGCCCTTTTGAATTAATTTCAGAGCACCTCGGATGCCTCGTTGAAGTTTACAATTCGCGCGCACATGGGCTTGCTGCAGCGAGCTTCGATTTTATTCATTGCCTTCAATAACAGCAGAGAATGATTCATTGAATGGAGCCCGTTGAAGCTGTGTAATGAATGCTTACCCAGCACCTGAACTTCATCAGAGGGTTGTCGAACGTCCTACTCAGAGTCCGACAAGCACAAGCCCGGGATGCTGATTCACGCCCATGACACAATTAATTCACGCGGAGGCATGAACCTGATGAGAACCGTGAGAGTCTAGACGCGCACCTTTTTTAGTCTCGTCCGTTAACGTTAACTCTCAACCAAATCTTGCCATCCAACTGATAAACTTGCTTCAGCTCTGCAGATCTGAAGGGTCGAGGTAAAATTCAACCAGCTCGTGCAGGTAAGTGTGATTCACACCCTGCGGCCCTGCGCTCAGTACTTGCTAGCCAAGTCAGTCACTTCATTGTGAAAGATGCCGTCATGTTTCTCCTTAAGTTAGCATTGAGACGTGTCATTCTTACCGAGGCTCGCCAAGCCCAATTTGAGCTGTTCAATCTCGTTGTCGCATCGTCACTAGTCCAGCAGCAACGGGGCCCCGGCACTTCATACTACCAGAACTTTTCATCCATGATCCGACATAAAGCTTGTATCTTCGGTGATCTGGCAGGACGGGTGAACACGTAACGGCGGCGTCGACGAAACATGCCGCTTCAGTCACCAAAGCACCGCCCCGTTCTTACTACTCCAAACACGAAGTGACTGCGTGTCCGGGTCGAAGTGCCGTGGGTCAGTCATATGCATGAGCCTATGCTCTCATAAGCACTAGCTTTGCTTCCTCTATCCCCTCGCTTCTTTCCCTCTGTATACTAGTAAGCACTCACGATTCCCGTCATGATTTTCTGTTAGTACTCGCTGTCCACTTCTTTGCCCAGTCCCTGACAACCTCTTCTGGTATAGTTACGAAGAAGCCTAAACCATCTGCGTTTCCTCCCGGATGGCCATCGCCATTCCACAACAAGTGTAGCCAACGAGACTGCCACTACGCTAACAACCCACAAACCGTCAAAGGTGTTTACCAATGTCGCGGCATCCCCGGAGGTTTCTATTGCGATGGTACATACAAGATCGCATCCGCCCGAGCGCGGGAAACAGAGCACTATCTGCAAGAGATGACCATGGCTCGTAGATCGGCTGAAGAGGAACAGAGAAAGCGCAAGACATCAGAGATGAAGCGGCCTGAGAGACGGCCTGAGCTCGGGATGCGACGGGGAGGGACGAACCTGTCTGACAGGAGAATACCGGATGAGCGGGACCGCCGACCTGACTTTGGGCAAGCTCCTCATATTACGAGAGGCACGGAAAATAGGAGACCGCAAATGTGTGCACCATATTCAGGTCATCGCCCTTCACAATCCGAAATAGAGTCAGAGTACAGGGCTGACCAAATTCTGATGCATCTCTATCCCGAACGAGAGATCCGACCAAGATGGTGAGCAATACGCTAGTCTATCAGAACTGATGCTCATTTACTCGTAGGATATAATGAACACACTACACGAGTCTTCGCATTCTATGTATTTTTGGGCCCTTTCAGAGCCAGATTAATGATTATATGATTCCTGACACGATATTGCTTACTATGTCCTATCAGGACACTACACATATTCTATTCTACACTTACGCCGTGTCACTTATACTTCATAGACCACAAGAGAAACTAAATGCCTATTCGACATGCACGCTGGACCAGTGCTGCTGCCTTGTGCGACCTAGGTGTGATCGAAATTGGGAAGGACTTAATTGGGTGGCTGAAAAGAGACTCATGAAGAAGAGCAGCACGCACTCAGCTCAGACGACCTATGTACATGACCGCACTGGCTTGTGCTGATCAAGGGATGACATCAATCTCGCACTCGAACTCGTCTACACGTCGAGAACAGCGAGAACGGACACCATCACGCATAGCAATCCAAACTGCTTAGCGAGATACTCGTTCCAACACAGCTCCTGAGTCTTGTTTAGCATTCTCGTTGGAGTATTTAGCTGAAATACCGTCTTCCGAATCCACATTTGTTGCTGTCTAAGGTACGTCCGAAAGTGTTCCGTCCTCCTTAGTATAACGTGAGTCAGGCATGAACACAAAGGGTTCGGGGTTCAGGGTAGTATGTGCATACATCCTTTCATCGTGTGTCATCGCCCTGTCGAAGTCCATCAGATCATCAAAGGGGGAAGTTACTTTATGTTGTCAAAGACAATAGAGTCTAATTTCGTCGAACCATTTAAGTGGCACCTTACGGTCTACGGATTACACCGAAGACACCCTTATAAGTAACAAATCGCCTATGAGGTCATCCAGCGGCGTGACTGACATCGCAGGGCTTTGCGATACGTGGCCTCGAGGTAGACCGCGGACTCTCTGTCACCATTCCGGTGCCTCGGGTGTCTTGACTGATCTCTGCTTGAGTTTTATTTTTGCCCTTCGGTTAACATGATCATCACCATCATGAAAGCCGACAGCGCTGCTGGATGATGTATATCACTACAGAGATATCAGCGAGATGATCTGCGTTACTGGGTGGATATGATGTGAATGGTTTCATCACCATCAGCATTCTTGCTGTAGAGTTACTAGAGTGTGAAAAATAAAAACACACCTGTGTATGTTTGTTTCAGACATTCAATATTGTGGTGCCGTGCCATCAGCTTCCGAGTCGAGTGTACATACTTTGACCAACGACGGGTTCAGCGTCTCAGACGCCGACATCGACAGAGAAATTAGCATCCAGCTGTCCAAGGGCCAGGTCCTGATAGCGGTCCGAGCTGCAGTATGATTTTATTCCTCTCCCACTGATTGCCCGATCAGCGACGGAAGCAAATAAATGGTTCCGCGGAACCATTTCATAACTGTACAAGCTCAAAACTTGCATGTGCATTACCGTTGAAACGTTGACACCGCGGACCTAAATTTTTGATCATATGAATTTAGCGGAGGAAAATGGCGGTACTCACGTTCGCAGTTGATGTTATGGATCATCTGGGAACCTCGCTAAACTGGAGGCTCCCATAGGAAAGCAAGCTTGGAGATTTGATGTTTCATGCATCGCTTTTGTATGTCTATGAAAAGCAAACTTAATGAGTCGAGACCAAGATATTCATGGACAATCGAGAAGCTCATCAAATCGGTGACCAACATCTTCCGACAGAGTATCTTAGCTATATAAGTGGAGGT